>VUQS01039005.1:10141-24397 GCA_015108495.1 Heterochromis multidens | reverse complement strand
ATAGGAATGGGGTCTAACAGACACGTTGATGGTTTGGAGGAAGTAACTATTGAAGTTAACTCAGAAAGATCAATCGGAGAGAAAGAGTCTAAATAAATATCAATAGTCTGTAATGTCTCTAATGGTTATAATTTTGTTAGTGAAGAAATTCATAAAGTCATTACTAGTTACGGTTAAAGGAATGCTTGGCTCGACAGAGCTCTGACTCCTTGTCAGCCTGGCTACAGTGCTGAAGAGAAACCTGGGGTTGTTCTTATTTTCTTCGATCAGTGAAGAATAGTAAGATGTCCTAGCTTTACGCAGGGCTTGTTTATAGAGCAACAAACTCTCTTTCCAGGCTAAATGAAGCTCTTCTAAATTAGTGAGACGCCATTTCCTCTCCAGTTTGAATGGCAAGAGATGCAGAAACGGGTGCATGTACCACAGAGCCATGGCTCAGTGTCTGAGTGTCTAAATGAGTCTCACAGGCCTGAATGTGCGCTTGAAGCTATTTATAATTCTTAACCTGTTTGATCTGCTGCTACAAACCACAAACAAGCACAAGCATAAATTTTGGACTTTTATCTGTATTTTCATACGTTTTACAGCTTTTCCTACTGATAAAAACCTCCCTTATGGCCATTCATACTACACAAAGTAATTAAGTAATAAACAATTAAATGACAGAAAATGTTCTGTTTTTCTGGATTTTTTTTTACAACTACAGTTAAAAAATATATATATATATATAAAAAACTGGACAGTCTGGGCACTGAGCTACCAGAACTTTCTCAATTTAAGTCCAAAGAGTTGTGCTGACAGATTTCTTTCTTTGTCACAGCAGGTTTTTCTTTATCATGTAGAAAAACAGTTAAATATGTAACTTCTTTACACTGACAGAAAGGGGAGCTTCACTGGTCCGACCCACTTAAGATCAAAGTGGACTGTATGTGGCCCGCGATGTGAAATGAGTTTGACACCCCTGTTGTACACCATTTGAATATTATTTTGATGTGTTCGCAGTTAGATGCAGTGCAGTCAGAGGTCAAAGAAAGCAACGAGGCTCTGCGTTGTGCCCAAAGTGAGCTCAGTGAGAGGCGACGTTTCCTGCAGGCTCTGGAGGTTGAACTCGACAGCCTTCGTAAACAGGTACAGCACAGTTCATGTATATACACGTGAATCACTGCCTTTTTTTTATACTTACCATCTTCAACAGTGAGGTTTTCGTGAGATGGAGACATTGGAAACCACCCCATCCTCATGACCTCCCCTGCATCGCACACACGTAACAGCTGCTTTCTTTTTGTCAACGAAGACCTACTACTGTATAGAGATACAATATACACAGCAAATTTATAATGCTTCTATAATCAATCAGTGTAACAAGACATAAAAAACTGGTGTTTAGTCTGTGTCTCCGCTGCATGTGAACACAGATCAAACATACAGCATACAGACATGTTCACCAGAGGCAAATATAGCTGTCAGACATTTGCTCAGCCTGATCATACAGTAATGAATGTAGACATATTATTCTAAGGGTTTGAAAGAAGGGAAGGGGTTTATATACCTGGGACTCTCCACCTTTTGGTTTTAGAACTGAAGAAGCCTTTTGGATGAAAGGTGAAATGTCTTCAAACAACTTGAAGAAGTCCAGTTAAATGGACTGATTCTTATATAGCGCTTTTCTACTCTCCCGGAGCACTCAAAGCGCTTTTTATACAATTCACCCAATCATACAAGCACTTTTATCTGTACTTAAGTGCTCTAACTAACATTCACACTCCGACGGATGCATCAGAGAGCAAGTTGGGGTTAGTATCTTGCCTGGCTGCTCCAGTCCTTGGGACTGGGATCGAACCACCAACCTTCTGATTCTGATTAGCAGATGACCTGCTCTACTTCCTGAGCTACAGCCACCCCATAAAGTTGCCTTCTTTCAAACCCTTAGACTACCATGTCCTGGATGACTGAGAACCTACACAGACATATAGACATATTATTGTGCTGACAGGTAAACTGCTCAGCAGGTAAACTTACAAAGCAGTAATCATTTGACTGATTTTCTGACGGTGGTGACACTCTTTATGGTCCATGTGAACCGTGAGAGTTAATCCGGATGCTTTAACCTTTCATCCTCACTGTGTTTACCTTCATCCTTAATAATGTTTCTGCTGTTACACGAAGACTATACTACCCTTTAGAGGAGCGGTGTCAAGCTATTAAAGTTATAACTTAATATTTTTTCAGAACAGCCATTCCCAAAATTAAAACTGCTATTCCACTTTTTGAAACCTGAAGAGCTTTTTTGCTTTAACACCTTCAACACAGCTTTGATCATCAGGTGAGCCTAAGATGAAGTATTTCCTTCTTTATGTTTTGATTGATTCATTTTAATCTCCTGGTGTTGAGTATCCTTTAACAGCTTTATTTCTGCTTCTGATAGCCACTGCTCCCTTTTGGTTGTTTCCACTGCTGATGAGATTTAATGTTTAAGGATCAAAAGTAGGTCAAAAAATGAAGAATAATTTGTAATTTTTAAATCTTGTGACTTTGTATCATTGTGGTGACCTCACTGTTCGTGCAACACATGACCAATGCATCAACTGTATAGGCCATTAGTAGCAAAAAAAAGGAAAACAATTCCGTTGCTGCAGCTTTAAATTTCAAAACGACTGTTTAATTATTTGCGATTGCTCTGTAATGAATTAACCTAAAGGAAAATCTATTCTATTCTCACCCTAAGCTAACGTCCTCATAACTGGTGCTTCGTATTTAGCACACAGACATGAGAGCATTAATTACTTACATTAATTTACTTTTAAAAAATGTGGCTAAGATTTTTGTTGTGTTTTTTGTTTTAATGTCACACTTAAGCTCAGAGGTAGGGCAGTACCAACTTAAGTAAGCAGAGGACCACATGTTGGATAACTACCTTGAAACACGGTTACAGTTTGCAAAGACAATATCAAAATCCACCTATATCCTCTAACAACATTTAAATTAGCACATATCTTGCCAGTCATCTGACAGGCACCACTGCACAGATCACTGATCAAGAAATTGTAATAAATTAAATAGCAATACACTTACTGCAGTCATTTGCCTTGAGGTATAATGCCGCCTCCTGATGATGTTTTTGGTTGGTCTATTCCCCTTGATGACAGTAAGGACCAGATTGGGATGGCTCATTGGCTGGTCCCTGCCCTCACTGTGTATTTTACCCATGAATGCTTCAGCTGCTGAGATTGTTATCTCTGCTTCTCAGGATGAAAGTTTTGTTCCTTAAACTCAGCTCTTGATGGCATACAGAGCATTTTTACTATTGAAAAGATGTTGAAATTATGCCAAGGTGGAATAAAGCTGTGAATAAGACAACTTGGGACTGAAGACCAAAGGTTATGGAAAAGTGATGTGTCATAAATGTTTGTTTGGTGGTGACATTTGTGAAAATTTAAGCCTGCTTTACTGAACATCGTAACATAGAGGAGAAGACGTTATCTACTGTGGCTGTTCATCACTGGTATGTTGTGTTTACAGGTCAGCGTGTTGGAGGGAAACCTCGGAGAAACGGGACACAAGTACTCTGTGGAGATGGACCGTCTTCAGGCCATTCTGATGCAGCTGGAGGATGAGCTGTCTCAGCTGCGTTTGGATATGCAGCGCAACAAGACCGACTACGAGCAGCTGCTGCGCGTCAAGCAGAACCTGGAGATGGAGATCGCTACCTACAGGAGGCTGCTGGAAGGAGAGGAAGTGTAAGAGAGTAAAATAAAAAGGGAATCTAAAGAATACACGGTTCTATAACAACAACTTTTCCAGGATCAGTTCCTTTTCAAATGCATTTTTTTCTTTGGATAAAACAACTGACTGTTGTAGTTATTCATACTTTCTACCACACAAGAGGCATTTATGCATTTATTTAGACTTTGGATTAAAGGACTAGTCCTCCATTTTGGGAAATATGTGCATTTTTTATGAGAAATAACATTCTCATGCCTGTCCAGTAAATTTAGAGACTACATCTTTCAGTTTGTTTAGATTAACATAGATTAGAAACAGGGATAGCATTTAGAAAGAAAAATCAGCCTACCAGGACCTCTCAAGCTTATTAATTAACACCTTATATCTTAATTGGTTGTTTGCTTTTGTACATATGTTCGTATGGATTCAACTTTGGACAGAGTTAAAGTTAAGCTAGATAGAAGCAGCTGTAGCTTCATATTCAGTTTGCTTGGTTGGTATGAATGTCAGGCGAACTGTTGTCAAAGGGTAAAAAAACAATGCTGTTCAAGGTGAAAGAAAGAATAAATATGCTAAAATACAATAAATAAGCAGGCAAAAGTAATTAAACATGAGAGCAAAGTGTATTTCTCACAATGTAGAACTGTATTTACATCAGTTGATCATGTACATATATTACATGCTGATTGAACCTGATTTCTGCTTTGTCGTCACTTATTATGATTTGATATCATTTTGTCCTACAGGGTGAAAGAAACTCCCCCTCCACCTCCTAAAAGTAAGTTTAGATTATTAAATTTAACAAATCTTTGCGGAGAAGGAAAACTACTTGTATCTTCTCTTTACGAGCTTCTATGGAGCAGCCGTTCACAAAAACTGGTTCCCTCAGCCTGAGTGTGTCATCTGTCAGTTTATGTTGACTAATGCTAGCCTGCTGAGAAGCACTTGGAAACCGAACAATTTTTCTGAGCCAAACTTGGCATACTTCAAAAGTACTGAACGAGGAAATGTGAAGCCCATTTGATGGTTTATGTCAAATTCTTCAATCATAGAGGCAAGTCATATGCTAGCAGAGCTTATTGTTAAGCAAAAGAGACCTCACATAAGAGCAGTAACACTGTAAAAAATTGTGGACAGTCAGACTAGATGCAGATGCCACAAATAGGTTGCCAAAAGTGCCTTCATCTTACAGTGCAATCAAAAGAGGAAGAAAAACATGTTATGGATTGTTATAGATCTGCTTGGGTTAGAGTGATGTAACTTGATGGTGAGCCTTACACTTTTTGCAGAAGTCTACATGTCAGTCAATCACTACAATGCATCAACTACATATGTGCTCTTCAAGAGGACTTCAGAGAACTAGACAGGAATAACAGGAGTATAGATACTTATCCATGGTGTCTGCTGCTGTCTGTGTCTGTGTCTGCAAGCATTTGAGAATCCGCTTGGGAGAGAGTGACATAAATGCAAGGCTCCATGCAGATGTCTGTGTTCCTGCAAATTATTTGTGACACACCACACTACAATCCACCAATCACATTGCATTTTTAAGGGCGACTTAGACTGGATTTTAATATGAATATAATCTCTTGCAGAGACAAACAACTACAGACCCTACGGACGAGTTGTCACTCTTATTAAATGTATTTTTTTCAGTCAGCTCGGAGTCCGTCTGAGCAGCACATGCTTATTTGGTAAATTTTAGTGTAGCATTGCGTGGACAAATAATTGGAGCTCAAAGCCTCACTTTCACCCTATTGATGCTGAAATGTACATCACTCAGATTCAAGCAGAACCTCTCAGACTCACACACAATAATCCCATTTAAAAAGGAAGGCCTACTTCTCAGTGGTCCACAAGCAGGTATGACCCAGGCCACAGAATCTATTTTTACTCACCTGAATACAGGTGAGCTTTGAAACTTTGGTGTGCTCTGGGCACAAAAAGTTTGAAAACCACTGTTGAATGGTGTCTAGTGTCATACTCAGGGCCAGAATTCATTACTGCTACAAATATCCTATGTCTCAGTACAGTCTTCTGTAGCAAGTCTGTATAAAAAAGGACTGGAGTGCTGTTGTCTTCTCTGTCTGCTACAGTCTGCTGATGTTGTTCTTGTAAAGCTGGGTATTTGTAGTCATCCTAAATCCTTCCAGTAGGCCAACAATGCAGAAAAATATGATCCTTTCCTTAGTTATTCAAACTCTTTTGTCTACATGTGTTCACTCGATACTCACACGGGATCATAAAAAACCAAAATAGCACAGAGTAAATCATGACTCATTTAGAGAAAGTTGGAATCCCTTTTCTAGAAGTCTCAGTGTGGCTTCATTTAATATAAAGTACTTCTTCAGGCGTTGCACTGTTGTTACACTGTTAATGATACTTTCTGTAGCTGCAGATTAAAAACATTAATGTTGCTACTTCCTGTGTTACAGAAGACCCCGATGTGAGGACTAGGAAGATTGTGAAAGTCGTCACTCAGACAATGATCAATGGCAAAGTGGTTAATGAGTCCAGTGAAGTGGAGCAGATCGAGGAATGCAAAAAATGAGCCAAAGTACAACAATAAGCAATTTCTCTTAAATCCAAAGTGTCTGCTGACTGTGGATCAAATTACTGTCTTCTTTATTTACTCTTTACAGTTTAATGCCTGAAGTTTGGCTGCAACAATATCAAATTTTCACTAAACGATAATCTTGTCTAGAAGGATTCACAATAATAAGATTATTGTGAAGTCTATAGACCAAAACAAAAGAATGAAAAGAAACAGTCACATTTTTCTTCATTAATTGTTTGTTTTGCAATTTTTTTTTTTCGGGAAAATTGATTATATTCAAAATACATGTAGGAAGGTGGAGACACAAAAGCAAAAGTAAGAATTACAGTTATGTACAATATTATCACTTGTATTATTAACCCTGTGAGGCTCAAGTAATAACCCCAACTGTGACTCTAACCCTGTGTTTTGGAGAAATATGAAAAGGTCTTTTTTCTTTCTTTCTTTCTTTCTTTCTTTTTTTTTAAATACAGTGTGAAATAGTGTTTGATATACGTCACTTAAAATTGCTTTTTTATTCCTATGAGTTCAAAGAATTTGGAAAAGAACAAAAATGCCATTTTCTTCTAGCATAGGGTTAGGGTTAGGGTCATCACCAGTGAGGACTCAGACCTCACAGGATTAACATATTTGATGAATCTTAAATATCGCTGTTATTGTCAGCATCAGTATATTGCAACAGAGCTAGCCAGATTTTTCTTGAAAATATACTGAAATGAAATTAAATATAAAGTTAAAGTTCAGTCTGACTGAAAATGTATAATCGCTTCCACAGTTCTGGATCTGCTTGACTCTTTATTCCGCTGCACTTTGCAGGTTACGATTAGTTTAGAAAGCGATGCACTGTGATGTTCTTTGTTGTGCTTTCCAGATAGTCCATGAAGTCTTATTTTCTTAAAATTTCTTTGAAAATTTCAACTCGTTTTCAATGCAAATCAACTTCTTGGCACTATTTTCTTAAATAAAAATTTATTATTAACATGTTCTAGTTCTGCAGCCTGAGAGATTTCCACATATTTTAAGAAATTATTATTTAGGACCCATAATATGCATAAAACATTGTTTTTCAGTATCATCAGAGGTGATAAAAGTGCAGACATTCTTTACTTAAGTAGAAGTACAGATACTTGTGTTAAAAAATACTCCAGTAAAAGTTGAAGTACTGAATCAATTTTACTTTTACTCAAGTAAAAGTGGAAAAATATACTCAAAGTATGAAAGTAAAAAGTAGCTCTTTGGATGATATTTATACCAGCTATTTTTATGCAAAGCTAACTGAACCTTGTACTATATTAATATAATAATAAATTAATATTAGTACATGAGAATACAAACGTTATTCCAGTGTAAATTCTAATTCTAATGAATGTACTCAGCTTGAATCTATTATGTAGAACATAAGCAGTGAAGGAGAATTTTAAAAATAGCTCTATTTTCTTTTGCTTACATTATAGAGAGTGACTTTGCCTCCACACCTGAACAGAAAAAATGAGCACAGTCAGTGGTTAAAGTGGGATTCAGCAGGTGGGAGACCCTAAGATTGGTTGTAGTGGCTCAGCAAGAGGAAAAGAATCACAACTCACAATAATTTCTATTGTGAGCTCCAGTAGATTTTCTCTGTGTACAGGCTGTGATCAGCTGACTTGTGCTGCTGTTGCTGCTTTTTGTGGATTTGCACAACTCAGTTCAACAAGATGTAAGCAAATGTTTCACAAGCTATCTTGGCTGATTTCTAGTCCCTACACTGACAGTATGCTGTTTATACTGTCTTTACACTAGGGAGTATACAGTTGGGCTGCAACAAAAAGTATGCAGTTGGTTTAAAGGTGGAACCTCTCTTCTTCCTCTCCTGTCCTTATGTCTCATTCTGGGAAATACATCAGCTGCACCTTTAGCTAGCAGACACACTGTGTAACAAACTGCACACAGTTTGTGTTTTGTGATATTTGTTGAGCTGTTAGAAAAGTTGCATTTTAAATTATCTGCCACAACATGTTATTCCCTTTATGCTTTCATAGATGAGTTTGCTCAGATTGCACCAAAATGTGAAACTTACAGAAAAAAACTGAACATGTATTTTTGTGGTTTTCAGCATTAAAAATTAGGTTTCATACATTATAAGTGAAAATGAAAGTATTTCCCACACTATTAAAACATTTCTTTTAATACTTAGTGGAGACCAAATGTGATTAATTATTTGTCCTAACTGTATAGATAATGCTATTCCTAAATTGACTGTATCAACTCTGTTATTGTGTGATAGTTTCACTGTGAAAAACTACTGAGAGTATTGTTATGTACTTTTAATATCCAAATAAACACATCTACCAAAGGGGCTGTAAAATGCCAATAAAGCTCAGTGAGTAAACTGTGTTTTCTGCTCAGGTTTTATTTTAAACAGAAACTTTGACTGATACTCAGAGAACAAAAACAAAGAAATGTGATTCTGTACCAACAGGGCAGAAACTACCAAACCTGAATTCAGCAGTGTCAGGTAACAACCTGTTGTGTGTGTGTCTCTATGAGTATGTGTTCACATTAAAGTAAAAATTTACAAAAAGAGGGCAGAACAAGCTCCTGCAGTGTTTAATGTGGTTCGCTGTGGTGAGTAAAAGCAGGTTAGATGTCAATGCAGTGACAAAGAGCCGACAGTCAAACTGCACCAGGTGTAACAGGTAAGAATCATGTCAGGGTTTTTTTTGTTTTGGTTTGGTTTGGGGTTTTTTTTGCTCTATGTGACACTTGGGCGTCTGCTCAGAGGAGTCGTTTCTTTTTTACTGTGAAACTCTCCTTTTTTCCTTTGTGAAAACAATGTCCCATTAAACTTGATCCTGCCCTGAGTGATAAAGTGCTCTGTGTGTAGTCAGGATGTCATTTGGGGATTTCAGAGTTTTAGTTGTGTCTGATCACTGAAGCATTTCGTCAGTGAGGACGTTCTCAGAGGTGTGTGGTTGTGAGGGGGGAGGTTTTGTTTAAATGTTAAATATTTCAAAAATGTGTCCTGTTATAATAACTCTACATAGCATGGGAACACTGAGCACCAGGGAGAGGATGGAAGATCCTATTACAGTTACAAATAGGTAGGATTGCTGGCTGGTGTGGAGCAGGGACGTTTCCAGGATTTTTCAAATGGGCTGGCATGGGGGCATTGAAGAACCTGTTAAAACTAAATAAAATCAGTTGAAAATTGGTTTAAAATTCAGTGAGTTGTATTTGGACAGACTTCCTGCCTCCATAAATATGCATTAAGATACCTAACTGTGACCAGTTCTTCTTTAAAAACCACTAGGTGTAATTGTTGGAGTAGGCTTTGCATCATCATCTAATTCATCTCCTGCTTTCTCCTGTTTTCTTCTTCTACACACTGTCTGAGCATCACAGATAACCCTTACCAAGTCATAAATTAAACTTTGCTTTTCAGTGTAAGGCTGTGTAAATAGTAAGTTATTCTGTCTGTCATTGATAGTATGGCTCTCATTTTATTTCCTAACCCAGTGATACAGTAGCCAGGGGGATATCTAGGAAGACACACAAATTGATGAACACACAAATTACAATGTAATTAGAGGACTGAGTAGACCTGAACACATTGGAGCAGAAAGGTTAACTTAAAATTATGGATATACCATAAAAAGACTGTAAAAATGAATGCAAAAATAGTTGAAACAGTAAGTAAAGTAGTGACTAAAAAGTGAATAAATAGTTGAAATAGCTACCTCAATGTGGCTACATTTTTAAAAGTTTACTAATAGAATAAATAAACAGTTGAAATATCTCATCAAACAATGAGTCAATGAACAATTAGCTGAATTGAATTAAATCTCTATAAAGTAAATAGTAATCTGAAAGTAGTCTAATAATTGCTGAAAAAGCTGAAAGTAATGGTTAAATGTTAAAATATATAACTTGTACTATGAATAAAGTAGCTCAGACCAAACCGAGCTAAACACTGGCAGTTTGGCTGGATGAAAAAATAGTTTAGCGAGATTTCTACATAAAAATAAAGCATTGAATTATAGAGTTTAACACAACTGAATGAAAGGGGTGTTTCTGATGAATCAGTCTGACAGGCCTGTGGGGATGTCAGCCACTGTCCTAACCTCTGCTGCAGCTGTTTGAGCCCTCTCCCATCTTTATCTCACAGTCTGGTATCTTACTTGTTCAGGCAGCTCGTCACCATGTGGAGCCAAGTTAAACTTAAAGTTGTGCTATTCACTGCTATTTACTAATAACTGTTATTAATACAATTGACTCTAACCAGAAATTATGCACATACTCACTCCTTGCATTACAGTCATAGTTTAGAGTATATTTATCTATATATACTGTATGTTTGTTGTTCTTATACACAAGATTAGACACCTTAAATCACACATGTTGAACAGAGGGACACTAAGTCTATTCTGTGAATACCTGATTGTAATCCAGAAAACGAGAGAAACATCAGCTCACTTTTAGTGCAGTTTCATGTCAGTGTGACTTTTCTATAGGTTATCACTCCCGTGTGAAAGCACACATCACCAGACTCAGCTGTCTTACAGCAGAGCCTGTAAAACATGCTGGTTTTTTGTCACCTTGATGAGAAACTAGTGAACTCCAAACATAGATCTTTAGGCATTTATTAACTTCCAGTCCATCCAATCAGGTTACACAGATTTACAAGCTCACAGGAGAGACAACACGAAGAAAAAACTGTCCACACCCATTTTTTCTAAGACAGGATAGAAAATCCTCATGTTTCACTGAGAGTAAAACTTTTTACCTTTTCTGTAAGATCTAAAATGATCACGTTTGGAACCTGAAAACCTGAGGGCCCATAGATCACATCTTTGTTAGTACTTTTGTGGATAGTGTTGACTGGTAAAGAGCGCCCTCCTGTGGTAAAAAGCACAGTGTCCATGAAATTAAAAATCCGAAAAAAAAAAAAAAACAGAAGCCATTTATTTCATTATTACATTATTATTGTGTCCAACATTTTTATGGCAAATTACAACCCTGTTTTCCCATAATTAAATACATAAGCAATCTGTCCCAAAAAGCTGAATCTGTTCATCTTTATGTCCAGATGAACAGATTCAGCTTTTTGGGATTCTTTTACCTGGATTATTGAGCATGCATCAAGAGATAAGCAATCTGTATTGATAATAAAGCCACAACATGGCACATTTACACTTAAAGAACATGTTCTGTAAAATAAAGTATGAAATAAATAAGAAATATGTATCACAGGGAGCTTTATCTGTTGTCATTTCTGATTTAAGTGACATAAAATCAATCCGTAGTCATCATCTTTGTTGATGTTCTCCATCCTGGACTGGCTTTCTAATATACACGAATAAATAATGCAAGACTTTTAAATTTACCTTTTATGTTGTTTAGTCTGTTGGGGGAATTTAAAGGAGCATTTTCACCCATAAATTTAACCCATCTGTGAGTGTATTTCTGTCATAATGAGGTCTCTCGGCCCTGACCCAAACTGACCTCTGGTGACGTCCTGTGATAGAAGTGTTTCACCACCAAGACGAACGGAAAGAACCATGGACCATTATACAGTGGATAGTAGCATATACAAACACGTGAGTTACATTGTTCTTCTTGTATTGGGCCCAGGAACCTGCAGAGGAGTGTAGTAGTATCTGTGTCTAATTTTGCAATGAGTCATTTTAATTGTAATATTTCTAGTGGCCTATGTTAAGTATTATATCTTACCATATCTCCTCCACCCAGCCTCAGAAAAAGTTGGCCAGGGCCCATTAAATATTTGTGTCCAGACGTCTGTAACTTGATGACCCAGGCATGCTTAAGTGGAGGCTTTTCCAGGATTGAGAAATAAATCATCTTCATTTTACTTGCCATACCTTCAAACATTTCTAAATCCTCAAGTTTTCTGTTTACATGGAAATATGACAGATTTTCAGTGTGGCCTTACACATATGAACCCTGCTGTCTGCATTGTTGGGCTCTTGCCTTGGTTAAGGGGGTTATTGAGAAGTTTGTTAATAAAATATATTATTTTCCCCATAGATTTTTAACCAGGATGTGCTTGTCTTTAAACTTTTGTTGTATCTTGCTAAGGAAATCCTAAACAATGTGTCTGCACCTTACCACTCCAAATGGAAATAAATTCCCTTTTGGGATCAATAAAGTATCTATCTATCTATCTATCTATCTATCTATCTATCTATCTATCTATCTATCTGTCTGTCTGTCTGTCTAAAGTATACTATATACAAACTGTTTCCCTCTGACTTAAAATGGACAACACATAATAGTTTATTTAATGTTTTATTAAGACTATGTTACAATCCTAGATCATAGTTGTGTTGTTTCTTAACATTTTGTGGCCTCTTCCTATTAGTGTGTGTGTCACACGTGCCAACAATAAGACATTACTGACAGTTCCCTTCCGCCTTTATTAAAATTTTATTTTTACTTGCATTTTTAATTTATAATTTTAATTTGCATTTTGTGGTTTATGTGAGTTTTTTTGTTGGGCATTTATTTAACCTTATATACTTTAGCCCTTGTTTTTGCATAGAAATAATAACGTTCTGATGTTACTTATTTGTATATAAATATCTGAAAGCAAAAACAAAAAAAAAATGAGTTATTTTGTTTCATACACAATAATAAAAGCTGGTTTTTCAAAGGCAGCTCCTAGTTTTACTGTGAATTTAAATGTCTCAGAGCGCATGCGTGACCCGTTAACGCAGCTTTAATAAACGATCTCGGACACTACAAGATGCTCAAGATTAAAACAAAATAAACTTAATCCCATCATGTAAGTTTGATATTAGCCAAAACACGGTGTTATTATTCACATTTAATTTGTCAAATTTTTGTATTTAAAGCTTTAATTTTAGAGTTAAAGGGTGTAGAAAACACCTTACTTTAAAACGTAGCTACGGGATGACACTAGCTAGCTAAACAAGCTTGAAAGATTTGCTTGTGACGCATTTATTTTATTCATTTAGATAAAGTTTATGTTTAGAGTGAGACGTTAGGTCAGTTGGTCTGGTGTAAGATATTGATGAGCAGACATGTTACCTCAAAATCTGCTTATTTGTGTTCATTTTTTGGTTGTTTATAGGCCAGAAAAGGACAGCTGTTCCCGGACTGAAGTCTTCTCCGTTATCAGATATAAAGCTCTTGACTATGTCTTTGAGGTGAGTTTGTTCATTTTACCTGAAGTATCTCATTAAAATCTTGTTTTTTCTGATTTTTTGTGTGTGTTTATTTCAGGCCAGCACCAGTCTGAAGCTCATGATGAACCTGCTGGCTCTGCCAGCACCTTACCTGACAGGTACTAGTGACCTGTACCCCCACAATGGAAAGCTCCCTGAAGACACCTACAGGAGGCCGTGGGTCAGAGGTATACGAAAAAGAAAACTTTTATTTATATTGCTACAGATGCACATCCATCCTTCACCCATTTGGTTATGCATGTATTTGTACAAGTGTGCCAAAACTTTAGTGCCTACTGCTTTGCGTGCACAGAGAAAAAGTGTTTTTTATGTATATTGTTGTTGTGTATTTGGTGCATCCTGTCTTATTCAAATGTTGCTGGCTTGATGAAGGTTATGCAGTCAGTTTGTAGAGCAGGGGTGTCAAACTCATTTACAGCCTACTTTGATCTTAAGTGGATCAGACCAGTAAAACTCTCCTTTATGTCAGTGTAAAGAAGTTTAACTACACATTTAATCCCTGAGATATTTTAATATAAGAAAAAGAAGTTCCATTTCAATAGTACGTCTCAGTTTTTCTACATGATAAAGAAATGCTTCCGTGGTAAATGAAAGAAATTTCTCAGCATGACTCTTTGGGCTTAAATTGTAAGAAATAAATGTGTCAAATTACAGGAAAAGTTCTGGAAGTTCATTGCCCAAACTGTCCTGTAACTAGAAGACAGAAAGTTTTTATTAATTCACATAAAATGACCTTTTTTTTTTTTTTTTTTTTTTTTTTTTGGTCCCCCC
>VUQS01039005.1:0-10121 GCA_015108495.1 Heterochromis multidens | reverse complement strand
AAAAATTAACTTTTTTTTTTTTTTTTTTTTTTTAATGTTGTGGACCCACTGTAAGAAAGCGGAAATTTCTATAGTAGATAGTGAAAAAACAGGAACGTTTCTGTCATTTGATTGTTTATCTAGTACTTAATTACTTTGATGTGTTATGAATGGCTGTGTAGTTGTGTGTAGTTGGCTGTGTAGTCTTTATCAGTAGGAAAAGCTGTAAAACATATGAAAATACAGTTAAAAGTCTAAAATTTATGCCCTCCTTCACATTTTCCAAAGCCGTCCAGTGGGCCAAATTGGAGTCTTTGCTGGTCCAATTCTGGTCCCGGACCTTATGTTTGACACCCCTGGTGTAGAGTTTTGCAAAGATAGCTAGTAGTTTGATAGCTAGTATTAACAGTAATACTATATTGTTGCTACATGCTATATAAAACTTGAAAGATAATCTTCAGTTTTAATGTTCTCTGCTTTCTTTTTTTCTTCTGCCTGCCATATGAGTTAATTTGTTTATATATTTACTCCCTTGATAGGACAGGTGATCTCCACCTGCAGACTCAGTATCGGTGGTTCTGTACTTGATGATCTGAGAGGAAAAAATCCACCAGTAAATTCACCAGAAAGGTTCTTCCTTTTTAAAACACAATCCATTCATTGAATTTGGTATTTGTGGAGAGATTTGATAAATAGTTATGTTACATTTCAGATTTGATGTGAAAGACAACGTGGAGGTGATACCCAGCTCTAATCCTGACTCACTGCAGGATTTAGATGAAGATTTGTATGTTTGCCTTTTAAAAGACTCACAGACCGATGGTCCATGTCAGGAATCATTTTTTAAGTGGACACCTGATGAGATCACGGCACAGGATAAGAGCGAAGGTGACCCATTCCATCTACAGTACAATAAAGAGTCTAATCTTCTTAAGAAAACCAGTCATGCTTAATAAAACATGTTTGTGTTCTGTGAAAGACCTCCTCTTGCCAGAAGAGCTCATTGCAGTTGATCACCTGGCAGAGTTTAAGAGACATTTACCCACACTTAGAGTCAAGTTGTCCAGATTGAGGATGCTTCCTGTAGCTGACCCTCTGCTGAGCTCATCAGGAGATGCCATCTCAGAAGACAACATGTTCAGGTGCGTTTTGAAACCTGCAAATAAACAAACTTTTCTGTGTTTATGGCCCCATTTAACCATGGTGTTAAACGTGTTGGATTGTAGCTGTTTCAAGCACTGTGCATCTTATGAAAAACCTCCAGATGTGGATACCACTGATGTTCAGACATGTGCAGACATTCAAGAGGAGTTTGTTAAAGATCCACTCATGAAGGGAGAGGTAATTAATCCTCATAAACATGAGATTATTTGGTTACTTTATTGTTGATAGTTTTTCCTCTGTAGTTGCTGCTGTTGCCTGCTGTAGTGGACACTCTTCAGCTGACCACAGAAAACTGCACGACATTTTCAAGCATCTGCAGTCGTATGAATGTTTCCACTGAGCTGATGGGCGAGAAGGTTCCAGTCGTAGATGTGCTTCAAAAAGGTGAAGAAGAGCAAAATCCTTTAAGATGAAATAAAAATATAAATAAAACCACTACACCACAGAAAGATAAACTGATATATTTGTCTTTTCTTCAGCTTTCCTTTCAAATCCTTCAGTGGATATTTCCAAGTTTGATGTACCAGATGAAGCCAGTGAAGAATCCAAGATGGACGGAGGTCTGATTGAGTCAGATTTTGCAGGTACAGAGAGCTTGAATAAAAGAGAAATCTACAGAGCCTGCATCAAAAATCTAAATCTGTCCATTTCACTGTTTGAGCAGTTGAGGTGTCTAGTTGTCTTTTTATATAAGAATGTAATCTTTAGTTTACTGTGTCTGAGGATGTGCAGTGCTTCCTGCCGAAATGGAGCTGGAGTCGACTCTGACCCCGACTCCCCTGAAGAGTCAAACTCACATCTTTCTTTCCACCTCTGAACTCCAGAAGGAAGAGCTGTCTCCTTGGTGCAGAATGTGAGTGATGTCAAATCAAACTGCTAATTAAACAGTTACCTGATGAGTTTTTTTGTTTATTTTCACTGATTTCAGACTAACTAAATGTACAGATGATGTACAGATAGAGATACCACCTGTAAGTCATCACACTGGATTTGCATTTTGTACACAGATAAAAATCCTCACCTGTTACAGCATGATGAGAAGGTATGACTCATGTCTGTTTTATTGCACTTAGAGAAGCTTTTGAATCAGTAACAATTGTCATTTAGATCTTTGGTGTCACTGAGAACTCAGAAAGAGATGAAGGTGGCACTTTGGAAGGCAGAGAAGCACCCGACCTTTGTGGTGGGCTTTCTGTTGTCAGGTAACTAAAGGATTAAATTAAAGGAGCACTCCACAAATTTTCCACATTAAGTTCAGTTTACTCTCCATTAATTAACAATACAGAGGTGCCAAAGCCATCATTGGCTCTTTAGAAAACGCTTTGTTCACTGTGACAGTTTTGCTAAAGTGACTTTGAGGGAATCAGCAGGGAGAACAAAAGAGAAGAAATATCAACTATTAAGTTAAAAAAAATATGAATACACAATTTTTATTAGTATGCAAATATTGGTGTGCATCTACTGCAGCACTTCTGAATAAGAGGTTTTCTGGACTTTAAAACTTACTGAGGTGCTTTGGCATCATTACTTGAAAGGCTGATTTTTGTTTTTGGAGACCACCAGATGTCACTGTGGACCCAAAACTTCATAGGTCTTTATCCACCCATCTACTGAAAGCATTTCTGATGGGTTTGCAGCTCTAAATGGAGTATCAAATTGGATGTAGAGACTTAAAACCTGTGTTACAATCTAGGGGTAGGAGTTGAAAAATGTGACTGTTTACCAGGCAGAGAAAGTCAAATCAAATGAATGTTGCTGTCATGGAAACTCTGGGGTGCAGTGTTTTTGTGTCTTGATTGAACTGAAAATTGTTTTGCTTCTAATCCATCACATTTACAGACCTACTGAACACAGAAATCTGTGAACTGTGTAATTAAATTGCTGTATTTTCTACAGAGCCTCAAATGTATGAGCCAGCTGTTGACTTCCAGCCTCTGTGGGAAGCCTTAAAAGTTATCAAACTGGAGAAAGAAAGTTTCATCAGCACTGCTGACAAACTGCAGTCCGAGATGGAGACAGGAGTCCTGCAGTTATCTTTGTGCTGCTGCTGTGAGTTCACAGAGAGCATGAAGTCTGATTTTCCCTTCACCAGAAAGGAAACGGTGGAAGATTTCAGTAAACTGCCACCTGAAAATATGGAGGGTGAGTGTTGTTGGTTTTTACAGAATGAGGTTCACCCAGACAGTAGTGTCTGTTTGTGGTAGCTGGATTAAACATATGCAGCTAATGAATTATCTAGCCATCCACTTTCTGCCACGTTTCCGGGTCCAGTTCTTAGGGGCAACAGTCTGAGTAGAGATACCCAGATACCCACTCTCCCCAGCCACCTCCTCCAGATCTTCCAAGGATGCACAGAGATGTTCTCAGCTAGCCAAGAGACATAATGTCTCCACGTGTACTGGGTCTGCTCTGGGGTTTCCTTGTTAGACATGACTGAAACACCTCATCCTGGTGGCATCCAGAAAGCATCCTATGCCAGAACCACATCTGCAGCTCCTTTTGATGCAGAGCAGTAGTCACTCTCAGGTGGGGCTCAGACCCCTCTATCAGTTTCCATTTTGTGGTAGTTAGTGGTTTGCACGATAGAGTGTTATCCAACACTACGTTGTTGGGGGGCCCTGGTAGGGTCTCTCAAGGTAAACTGGTCCAGGATGTGTGCAATTCAGAATACCCCTATGAAGAAAAGATCAAGGAAGCATATCAGCTCACCTGCAGCTGGTTTAAATGCCTTTCTATCACAAGCCTTACCTATCTCTGATTACAATATCTGGCAAATTAAGCAGAAATGCCTGTCCACTCCCCACAAAAAAGGGTTCATTGTTTTTGGCTATTTTTAAGCATAAATGCAAAAACTATTCATATTACAGTTTCACAAATGTGAAGAATTGACCTGTAAAGAATATGTTGTAAATGTAGTACCTTTGGACTGATGGACAAACAACACAAAGCAACTCTAATAGATAAAAATATGGCTGTTATCAGCTGTAAAGAAAATTCAGCAATTTTTTTTTTTTTTTACAACAGTTAGTTAATTAATAGGAACGTAACAATTTCACAGCTGAAGTGTGTGTAGCCTCTTTTGTGTGTTTTGCTTTAAGTATCATCAAATCATCAAATTTACTTCTTCTCTGGTTTCAGTCGACTCCATTCTGTTAAACACCACAACTGAAACTCTTCTCCAAAAGAAAACCACTGTTGATTCATCTCTGAATGCCTCCCGGATGCCCGCGTTCAGCACAGTAAAACCAACCGCTGCCACCAACACCAAAGACAGGAGGTTTTCAGAATCTGCAGCCTGTTCTTCAGCTTACAAAAAAGACATCAGCAGAGAAGGACATGAGTATAAGATAGAGCAGAGTACCCACATTTCTGAGCAGGCTGTGTCCTCCACACTGAATACCAGAGATGATCACAGAGGTTTGTTGTTTACAAGACATCCACCAGAGCTGGACCATGACCCCCTGGTCACCTTCATGATGCTGAGGTCGCAGCAGATTGCTCCTGTTACTGCACCACCTCAGAGCTCATGCAGCACTGCAGGTACACTAAGGTTATTATCTGTTCCTCTTACATAGTCTGAAAGTGATTTTCAGCACATGATTTATGCTTTTGCAGTTTTATTTTCAAACATTTTTTCTGAACTTTTGACCAGACTGTGTATATTTATTATGTGATAAATGTAAATGAAGTATCATAATTCAATTCAATTCAGTTGTATTTATATAGCGCCAAATCACAACAACAGTCACCTTGAGGCGCTTTATATTGTAAGGTAAAGACCCTACAATAATACAGAGAGAAACCAAAAGCTCCACAGGAAAACCCAAACAAATTGTTTGTAGCCACAAAGATAGCCCACACTTCCCACAGAAGAAAATGTATTTAAATGCAGTGGAAACAGATAATCACACAAATGTAGGTAGTCAATCCAGTTTACGCTGTCCACATGTACAGCAGCACTGTGGCTTAGTGTTGCCTCACAGCAAGAGGGTCATGTGTTCAAACCCGGGAAGGGCTCTTCTATGTGGAGCTTGCTCGTTCTCCTTGTGATTGTGCAGGTTTTCTCCGGAAGATCTGGTTTCTCCTGCAATTGAAAAAGATGCCTACGGCAGCCTAGGACACTCTCGCAAAAAAGATTCTTAGGGTGTTTTCACACCTGCTGTGTTTAGTGAGTTTAAATCAAACTCTGGTTCATTTTCTCCCTTGGTGAGGTTTGGTTGTGCAGATGTGAACATAGTAATGAGGAGGTGGTCTCGTTCCAGTTCCAAACGAACCCCAGAGTGGTTCGTTTATGGTGCAAATGTGATCCGACCTCAATCTGACCCAACTACTAGGTGTACATTGCACGTTTGAGCTAAACACCTTCCTGCAGCCACGTATGCTTTGCATTCTGGGTTGCAGCAGGACGTCATAGATGTGCAAAACTATAGGTCTAAAGACACCCTTAATCTGAAGAGTTTCACTTTATAAAAAGGTTAAAACATATACAGTAGTCATATCTATCTATCTATCTATATATTGTATATATGCAAAAATATTTTTGTATATATACAATATATGTATTCTATATGTATATATATTTTTTGTATGTGTGTGTGGGTATTTCTTCACAAAACCATAAAGGATGTGATAGATTTTAACAAAGTGTGGCTGCATCTAAAAGAAATCCTGCAACCTTTATTGATAAGCTTATAAAAGAGGTAGATTGTTTGTTAATGAATGTACTGTAAAGCTCTTAGATTTCTCGGTCATTATCCTTTCTTCAGCTAATCTTTTAATCCTGATACATTTATAAACTTTTGATCACTCATTCAAGATTACATTTTTTAATCAAAGAGGACGCTGTTTCTAAGAAGGCTCTAGAGGTCTCAAGTAAGCAGATTATTTTTTTATAGTTGGGAGCCTCAAAAAATCTCATACGTTCACTCTAGTCCTGGACTACTCTTGTTATGGACTGAAAATGTGTGGCTGTAAAATAATTCAGTCTAATAAAAATGTGTTCGCTCATCGTTTTATTTATCAGCACCTGAGGTGAACCAGCAAACACCATCGTCAGAGCTGCAGCCTTCTCCAGTGCAGAATCAAACACTGGATGCGAGGCCAGCCAACACAAGTGTTGCTTGTTCAGGAAATGATACCAGAGAGGAAAAACCTGCCGCTCAGTGGACAGGTCAACTCAGTGGAAACCCTCAGCAGAGACGGGACAGCCAAGTAGTTAAGGTCAAAGCTACAGGTGCGACAGAAGTTATCAGGGTGAAAGTAACAAATATCTACCATTTACTTTCCTATTTTAGAGTTTCAAAGTTAAATTTATTTAATGGTTGTTTCTTTTGTTTACGCAATAGATTGGAATTATAAATGTATCATTAGAGGTGATTATATGGAGACCTGAAAACATTTGTCAACAGTACAAAAACTTCAAAAGCTCTTGGAACAAAAATTCTTGTATTGTGACATTGTATGCATCACTGCTAGTACTGATTGTAACATGTTACTTTTTTTAATGCAGCACTTCTGTTCTGAAGTCAAGCTGCTTGAGTGCATTTCTCATTGACCAGACTGTAATAGGGTCTCTTTGTTAGAGGAGAGGATGGTGGTTCAGACGGTGTTTTAAATTAGTTTTTTAAACCCCGTGCAGACAGCCAGCAGCGAGCCTACTGTGAGCTGCTGGCCTTTGCTCAGCCTTGTCTGAGCTCTGCCAGACAGCTGGGGCTCAACTTCCCAGGGTGTGGAGACTTCAGCTGCCTGGCACCAGACCAAACTCACTTCCTCCTCAAACAACAGGAGAGGGCGCTCTGCAGGTCCCCTGCACAGACTGCAGAACTGATCAAAGGTAGGAAATGCCATATTAATGTTTTCAGTTTGCATATTGGTGTGTTAATCTATTAAACCTACATTTGAAAGAAGTAAATTATCCACTCCCTCTCCCACTGTGTTGCAGATCAGGAAGTGCTTTTCAACCAGGCGGCTCTGATCCATGTGCTGGTGACATTTAAGGAGCTGCTGCTGAAGTGCGACCTCAGTACGGGTCTGGGTCAGTATGAACTGCTGTCAAACCAGCAGCCAGACTTTAAAGTTTATTAAGTTAGTTTAAAATGTTAAAGCTGCAGTTTGAAAGAAAAAAAATCAAACAGAAATAGAAAGTTCAGACAGTTAACGGAAAGTAAATTTCATAATGGTGCTGTTTTTATTATAATACAGTATAATATATTTTCTAGTTTCATATAAGTGATGTCCATGTCAAGCTAGCGAGAGACAACCTGGGCAACATACAGAAATATCTCCTGTAAATATTCCAGAACAGTAAGATGGAAGTAATGCAATCATGTGGGATCCCATCACTCAAAACAGGAAGCTAGAATTTCTAAGGCCTTAACTTTAGTTTCAGTGTCTACACTGAGCTTTTAACCAACCAGACACCATGTTGTGAGATTTACAGCCTTCTCTTCATTAATGACAGAGTACCTGACAAAGGCAGCTGAGGCGTGTGCAGAGCAGAGTCTGCAGAAGCTGATGAAGAGGCTACACATCATCCTCTACCTCAGTCAGAAGAACCGGGAGTCCAGCCTCAAACTGCAGGAGCTGCAGCAGCTGGTGGCTGAGTGGCTGAACATCAGGAAAGGACAGAACACCACAGAAAAAGTCAGTGTTCAAAACAAGAGATAAAATACACTTTTTTCATGTTTGTGTAATCAGTCACAATTACTCAAGACGTCATAAATCTTCATCTTGAAAACACTTGATAAGAGCTCCATTTATTTGTCTTTGTGTAGATTCTTGTCATCGTATCAGTTGACTGTGATGGCAACAGATCAACAGTGATCAACAGCTTGAACCAGGTGACAGGTAAGCAGCTCCCTGACCATTTCAATCAACACATTATCAGCAGCACTAAAAATACACATACACCACTGTGGAGGCAAGGGTTACTAAATCAAAACAGTATTCAAACAAAAATTAAAAGCTGCAAAAAATGTAAAAATAATGTGTGTCATACAGTTAATTATATTTGTTTTTTGTTGTTTGAGGTGCAACTTCTGTTTGTCCAGAACAGGATAAGAAAAAGCTGAATGGTGCCAGTGTAATCAGCAGGTAAAAGTGTATCATCCTTTATTCATCTAGGGCTGTGCAATGCATTGGTATATTTTAAACTGTCTAGCAGATTTCAAGAGATGTAGAATTATATGATATTTTTGATGTAGTTTGATATTATAGAGACACCTGAAGTGTCTCTTCTTGAGGTCCTGTTCCTGTTCTGTACTTTAGGCTCGCTCTCCAAGCTCTCCAGCAGCCAGAAGGGAAACAGTGCTGGTCCAACAGTGAATAATAATTCAAGTTTTAGGTTAATAATGTTAAAAATACATGTCCAGGAATAGATTACTTTTTTTTAGCCCTTTAATGCCAAGTGTATTATCAACCTATTATGATGATTACCTGACAGGTTCTCCAGGTTATTTGTTACATACAGGGTTTTTTCTGAGCTGCTTTATGTGGGTGTTTCTGAAAAGACTTATAGGAGTGTTTTCAGTTCCAAAGGGCAGCAAAGCACATGTTGGGAGGCTTCTGATGACAAAGACTTTAGACCAGCAGTCTGGGATTCAAGTTGTGTGTTACCACTTTTAAGATTATCTTTCACTCACTGTTTAGTTTGGATTTCACTCACATTCTGGTTTGGGTTCAAATATGTTAAACATATATTTTATATAATGAAAATATCGATTTTTTTTGTGAGTATTTTGTGTATTTTTTTTATTTTTATTTTTTTTAACTCCATATTACAGCCTAATTTCATCACACTACCAATGAATCACACCCAGAGTATGTGATGTTATTTTATATTCTGGCAATAACAAAATATATACATCTAATAGCTGTATAGTGAACTTCAGTTTAGGAGTCATTCATCACACTTTCTGAATAAGTATGAGTAAACATGTTGTTCTCACACTCCTGTCCTGTTCCCAGCATGCGTGACAGCATGTGCGTGATAGTGTATGAGCAGAATATTGGCCCCGACTTCCCCTGGACCTGTTTCTCTCTGGTGGTGGAGTACGACCATCCAGGCCAGTCTCCATGGTCTGCAATCTGTAGGGAGAGGAGCATCAGCCACCTAACGTTCAACACAAGCATCTCTGATGCTGGTCAGTTGTCACCACATTTAGTTTATTGATATTATTGAATATTGAATATTTTCGTTTAAATCCTCTTAAATGTGCTTGTGTTCCTAAAGAGAATAGCTCATGGCGTCTGGAGGACAATGTGCCATATGCATTGTTTGTGACGGAGGGGCTTCTTAACTGCCCGCTGCTGCTTCAAACACTCGAGTCCAGGTGAGTTTTCCTCTTCACCCAGACAAATTAAAACACCTGTAGACCAGTAATGAGTGATATGACGAGCCTTAACATCAGGATAAATTTTACATGATTTGAGTAGGTGTGGCTCCAGTCCTTGTCTTTGTCTTTGTGTTCAGGCCAACACCTTGAATGTAAATATACGGTTCTCATGAGTGCTCATAAGTTTACATACCCTGGCAGAATTTGTGATTTTTTTTGGCCATTTTTCAGAGAATATAAATGATAATACAAAATCTTTTCTTTCACTCATGGTTAGTAGTTGGGTGAAGCCATTTATTATCAAACAATTGTGTTTGTCCTTTTTAAATCATAATGACAACAGAAACTATCCAAATGACCCTGATCAAAAGTTTACATACCCTGGAAGTTTTGGCATGATAACATACACACAAGTTTACACAAACAGGTTTAAATGACTACTAAAGGTAACCATCGTCACCTGTGATCTGTTTGCTTGTAATTATTGTGTATAAAAAGTCAGTGAGTTTCTGGGCTCCAGACAGACCGCTGCATGGTTCATTCAGTGCTGTACTGATGTTGTTGGATTCTGAGCCATGGGGAAAGCAAAAGAATTATCAAAGGATCCGCGGGAGAAGATAGTTGAACTTTGTAAAACAGGAAAAG
>VUQS01038991.1:0-26979 GCA_015108495.1 Heterochromis multidens | reverse complement strand
CGAGGAGGGGGCCTAAGGGTACATCTGTCACCATCTTACAATGCTGTGATTGCAGCCATTCCCCAATCTCTGTGAATGGTACTCATGGCCATTGATCAATGGTCATGACAATTTGCATACCATTGATCATGAAACTGACCAAATGGCCCATTGTTAGTCAGTGGTGCTGGTTTCTGTCCTTATGCAAATGTACTGTTTATAAGGCTGGGGAAGTCTGCAGTCAGCTGAGACTGAAGAAGTTACCAGTTGGTAAACGAAACGTTTCTTCCACTAAAAAACGCCACGTCCAGATGAACAGATTCAACTTTTTGGGATAAGCAATTAAGTTTTTCTTCAGACAGACTGGGCATAGACATGGATCAGGTAGGAGGTAAAGCTTTTAGAAAAAGAAAAGGAGCTGATTCTTTGCCTTTGGCTAATTTCCAAATTTCATTTTGCCATGGAACCATATTCTGGTTGTAATGAATGGTTGTGCAGGACTCGTTTAGTGTTCATGTTTTATGTGTCCCAGTCTAACAATACCATATGGTACCTGTCATCATGAGATGTACCAAAGTGTGTCTCAGTTAAAAATATTTTAGAGTCACAATCGTAAAAAAAACTATTAGAAACAAAAGGGTTGGTATGAGACAAAGCAGGGGTAATAAATATTCATCAATATTCAACCGAACTATGTCGAGACTCAGTTTTTTTCTCAGTTGTGTTTCAGAGATTCTTCATCACTCTTCATCACGTCTGCTCCGTCCTTTGCTTCCTCGTTCTTTTCCTTCTCTCCTTCTCTTCATCCTCTTTTGTCTTTTGTTCCAATGTATCCTTGTGAGTCATCCAAATTAGAGATGATGCGCTCTCTCTCCCTCTCTCTCATTGCATTATTGATCTGAGCAATCTAAGCAGACTCAACCTTGTAACGGTAGCGCACACACACACACACACACACACACACACACACACGTGCGCACACACATAGACACACAGTGGTTTGAATCACCTTCCCTCCTTGGAGTCTTGATTCCTGTTAGATAAGACCATTACCTGAACCAAGAATGGGGAAGAAAGTGTAAAAGGTTCTCGATGCACAGTGTAACACCACCCCACCATTTCATGTGTGAGAGTGTGTAGATGTGTATTTGTGTAGCCTTTAGTGGAAACTGCACATGGTTGATGTCTATAATTCAGTTCTAGATTACATCCAGGTCTGCTTCAAACATTTTCAGAAGGGGAGAAAATCTATTTCATTGTCCTTGGCTGTAATGAAATGGTTAAAAGTGTTTTATTCCAGAGGACCTGAGAGCAGCACTTTACTGTGACACTGTTGATATGGCCACTGGTGTACTTTATATTACATCTTTACTTTAGACTTTTTAAAATTGTATATGAATTTTACTTTTTTGACAGCCTGTTTTGTGAAGAAGACTCTTTAACACTATCTGTAATATTTGATGATGTCAACTGGCAGCTTGAAGCACATTTTTAAGTTCTGCATTGAAGTTATACATTCAGTTTTGTGCTTTGGACTTTAGATCAATTTGAAATTCAATAATTACAGTTACTGCTTCCAGTAATGCTCAATTAGACTGATGCTGCCTGAAGTTTTTTGTTGTCTTATTTTTGACGGTTGATATCAGTTTTGCTCTTCTCTAAAAATAGAGAAATGCCACTCTTGCCCAAAGTTATCTTATTTTAATGTTTATGTTTATAGCCAGCTTGATAACTGTAACCAGTGGTACATTCAGAAGTTAAAGCAGGCTGGAACGATTCAGCAGCTTCAGTTAATGAGTAATTAATGAGTAATTAAATCTTAATGCATACTATTATTGAATGAGTTCATTTTTTGTGTGCTGCAGCCTGGCATTGCTTCCAGTGATATTTGCTCAGTAATAAGAAAATAATGATATCCCATTCCTTTTTCCTCCTCATCCCTGTGATGCATTCATGGTGCAGATATGAAGTTGTGGTAGTGGTACTTAAGCAACTGGCTAGCAACCAAAGAGGAGTGGGAGTTTTTAAGTGCCAGGTAATTTCAAATGCAACTTTTCAAACAGCTCAACCAAAATCAGTAAACACACAAACTGTTTCTATGCAGTTTGTCACAAAATATGTCTGTGAGCTTTTACATAAACTGTAAATTTAAATTGTACTGCCCTTATTGATTTTACATGAGACATTGGATCTATATCATGCAAAACAAATTGAAGTATGCTAATTTAGGCCAACTGTAGACCTACTAAGCAGTTTGGCACAGTTTAGCGCAGGCTAAATTGGTTAGTTTATAGTATTGTGATGAAGTTTACAGTAATGCACTTCACGTTGGACTGGTACAGAGCAGACATATTGCCAATGGTCAATGTTAGGTTGCATCAAGGGTAGCGGACATGAATTTATATTTAAGGTGCTGATGTTGATTAGATTCACTCAATGAATTCTACCTTTTACACTAGCTTTATACTGTCTAGGGGGTGGAAATCAACTTATATCTTGTTGAATTTCGTTGGCTAAATCCACAAAGAGCATGTGAACCTGAGATAGCGAACATGATGTAAAACTGTAGTGAGAAATAGCAACTATGGCAAGGATTGTGGTAATTAGGACTACATAAAGTAACTCTACAAGTTTGAGAACTGAGTTGCCCACATAAGTAATGTCAGCATAAACCCCCCAGTAACATTAGCATGAAACTCCTGCTCTTTTCTCCTAACATGTTTTTATGATGTTTTAATCATAACTGCAGTCAATATATCTGTGCCAGTTATGTCCTTTCTTTCTCACTGTCACTTCTTTTTAACTAATTGGTCATATATTAAATGAGGCAGGACTTAGTAACTCAGAAATATAGAGAAGCTTCTTTTGTGGTTGTGAAAGTTTCTGTTTTAACCCGCAAAGTGTGTTAGCTCTAATTCTCAGGCTAATTTCTTTCTCCTCATTTTTTGTGACTCTTTATTATTATCAACAGTTAAGGGAAAACAGTGCATGATTATATTAAATGTCAGCCTATGTAAATAATACCTTGATTGGCTGGTTCCAAACAGGCACTTTTTTATGTAAGTGTAAAGTGTTTCACTAACTGAAACATATCAAATGAACATTCTGTACTAGTTTATTTTTTGTACTGTAGCATTTTACATTGCTCTTCCTCTTAAAAAACCTTTTGAAAGTAAAGAATGAAGCTTCCAGCTTTGTTGGAAACCAACAGCTACTTTACAAGAAAAACAGTTGGCAGCACTGACTGAGAAAACAGGCAAACTTCACTGATATCTGGGGCATCGCCAAGCTTGTCAGCTGTTGTTTCTTAACTTTTCCTGGTCACCAGCCATCAACAAATTCTGATTGTGTCAGTGATGGTTTGGGATGGCGGGATGAGAATTTGATTACTCACTGTCAAAACTCGTGTTTCAGCAATGCAACTTATTTAAAAAAACAACAACAAACAAACAAAAAAAACCCCACTTATGCTGACCTTGTGGAGATTTCTTGATCATCTCTGGATCACACTAGATGTGTGTATGTAACGCCCCAGTCTAGAGATCAACCCCCCCAGTCGCTATGGAAAAATGTGTATTCCCTGACTGGTTGGTGAGTGGTTGCTGGAGGTTGTTGGCTGTGGCCAGGTAAAAGCAGTCACAAAGAGGGTGCCACACTAAAAACCCCCTTATGATTGCTTTGGTTGGTAGAAGATTGGTGTGGTAATTTGTATGTAGTAGTGTGCATGGAAGATGCTAACTTGTCCCCAGACACTCACTATTTACTCTTCGAGCTGTAGTGAAACTTGAAAAGGTGCAGCACAAACTGCAAACAGAGAACGTTCACTTTCAAAGTAAAAGTTGTGCCTTACTGCTGCAACCAACACATTTCATAAGGCGTAACTGTTACTTTGAAGGTGAACATTCTCAGTTTCCGATTTGCAACGCACGCTTCGCAGTTTCACAGTTTTGGAGAGTAGTTTTAGAGTGTTTGCAGACAAGTTGGCGTCTTCCACTACTGGCAACTGTGCTATCCTGCTAGTGACTAAGCAATCACAAGGAGGTTTGGGTTCAGCACCGTATGCCTCTTTGTGACCAATTTCATGCTAGCAACTTCCAGCAACCGCTCACCAGCCGGCTGTGGAATACACATTTTTCCCTAGCGACCAGTGGTTGCCAGATGGTTGCTAACTGGTCTTTAGGCCTGTGTAACTGGGGCCTAAGTGAATAATATTACCCAACTAATCCTGATGCATGCCTGGATCTTTGGTTATGTACTAACTCCATGATAAATGGCTAAACTCTATCTTATGGCAAAGACTTAAAGATGAGGATAAAGATTTATATTTTAGATTTATACTGAAACTGCTGAGGTAAATGAATCTCTAAGTTCAATATTTTCAGTAGTTTTAATTAACTTACTACTTTCTTTTGGTATTAATTTATCAAAATAATACTACTGGATAGTGTCTTCACAATGACAAATACACTGTATGTGTCTTCTGCACCTGCAGACTTCTAGATGGTTGCAATCAAAGCCTTTCATACTGTCCATAATTGGTCAGAGCAGAGCAAAGCATGAACAAGGCTGTTCACAGTGTGAACTCATCATTGCTGTTTTTTTAATTGCTTCAATGCTTCCTCATTACAAGGTACAGTGGAAGGACTCCTGCCAGTGTGGTAGGAGGTGGTTGGCTTCAAAAACAATACAATCACAGATGCTGTGCTCGCTTTGCTTGTTAATCACTACCAATCAAAAATACATTAGTCATACATACACTCTCATGTGATCGTGCAAAACCAGTTCCACACATAACAAAGCTTTGTGATTGGAATAACATTATGAATTACATTTTCGTCATCGCCTTTTAACGAAATGCTTCATGCTTAATTTTTAAGCAATTTGATGTGTCAGCTTAGCCCCATGTAGTTTTACCCCCAAATATTCCATAAATATTCCTTTAAAATCTGATAGTGAGAAGTAACTCTAACCCTTATACTTAAACACATGTTTTGAAGAAAAATAAAAATTAAAGAACAATATTTTTGGAAAAAAATGTAAGTAGTTTTGGATGTCTGTCCCTCAGATTTTTATTTTTTTTTGTCTCCTGATTGCAAGACTTGGGAGAACATTTTTCAAAAGACAAAAATCACAAATTTTCACATTACAGGGTTAGGATAGGATTAATTTGATTTGTGTGTGTGTATTTGATATGAGATAACTGCGATAATAAATCTCTGACTCAACACTGACATAAACTAATAACGCAAACATGGGCTCTGAAGGTCAGAGCAGCAGAACAAAACACACACAGCAAGCAAGAAAAATGGCATTTGGCAGTAAACGCTATCTGGACCTAATGGGTGTGTGATATCAGAATAACATCTTTGTCTCCTCTCAGCTTTTTCAGGTCAGAGTTGGGTGAGTGTGTGGACATTTAGCCCATCCATGGCACAAGACAGAAAAACCTTTCATTGCAAACAAAACAGTGTGTTGCTTCAAAGCACCTTCTCAAAAACACAAAATCCTGCTTCTGTTCCTGTGTGTGAAGTGTATAATTGAAATAATCAGTGCTTCACATAAGCCGTAAAAGGTGGGTAAACTGACTTTGTGTGTACTCTTTGCAGTAATGCTGCAACAGCTGTATCATTCAGCAGAGTTTTCATAGTGTTGATGTTCGAACCAGCATAAAAGCAGAGAAAAGATGTTTATCTTATTCTTCAGGTCTAAAACTAAACCCCTCATTCACACATCCATGCTTTTACACCATCTTGTCACATCACCTCCCCCTCTCCCTCACTGCTTTTTTCTTTTTTGCCTTATCCTTAGAGTACAGAATCTCTTTCATCTTCCTCCTTCATTCTCTCACCCAGCACTTTAATATTCTGTTGTCCTCTGCTTCTTTCCCATCTCAGCCCCTACTTCATCCTTCAATATCAACCTCCCTTCAGCCATCTCTCTCCTCCTCTCTAGGTGTACTGTTTTAGCCCCTCACCCACTCCTGCTTTCCCCTCTGCCTCTTTCTTCCTCATCTGCAGGGGGGCTGCAGACTGCCCGTCTGTCACGCATGCACATAGTTGAACACACACACCTCCCCAGGGTGCATTGGACATGAGTCCGTCTGTCCTGCTGTGGTACCGATCTGCTCACCAAGGTGAGGGGGCGTCTGTCCATATCTCATCATTCTGCCTGCTCATCTGAGAGGTTGAAGTTATGGCTCAGTGGACCTGGTTTGCATTTTGGTGTGGTCATTGATGTTCTCTGGTATAGATTATAATGATATTTTGTTTAGTGCAAAAAATGTCCTTAATGATATGCTCATGCAGAATGTCAGAGCTCTTAATGGTCTGCAGTACATATAAAATCTCACTTATGCCAGAATAAGTACACACTAGAGCTTTTCTATTTCACAAAAATATTTGTATTATATGTGTAGGAGCATGCACCAAATGTTGATGGACATCTAGACTGTTTTACCTCCGCCAAGGAGGTTATGTTTTTGGAAATTTTTGTTTATATACTAAGCTCAAGTTATTCATGTCCAGTTATTTACAAATCAATACCTATTATCCATTACCTGCTCCTAGATAATGTTTATATACAAAATGCCCAGAGAGTGAGCTGCCTTGGCGGAGGTTTGTGCTCTTTGGGTGCCTCTTGTTACTGATGTGCATGCGCCACCAATTAAAACCGAAAGCAAAATCAATAAAAATAAAAAATGAGCACCTTACCATGTGCCTGCACGTGCCAATCACAGCTGTTCCCATCACAGTGCAGCTTAAAGTTTCCTTGACTAGCCTGGACAAGTAACACTACATTAAAAGACAGACGTACAATAAAAACCAAATGTCTGGCGCAGCAGATGATGAAGTGTTTGTCCCTCAAAGCCGATCATGATCTGTTGGAAATACTTTGGATTTAGCAGAAGTGATGTTAACCAAGGAGAAATCATATGCAAAGAGTGCTGTAGGGTTCTTTCTGCACCGCAGAGCCACACAACTAATTTATTCAGCCGCCTGAAAAGACACCACAAACTTCAGTTTAATGAATGCATGAAGGCCAAGAAAAACAATGCAGTGGTTGCTAATGTGAATCACCCAACATGAACTCAGATGTCAATAAAAGCAAGCCCTTACAGCATGTCTGCATGTCCATCCAGCTCACAAAGACACACTGAAATAAACAATGCAGTCAGATTCCATTCGGTCAAAGTTATGTGTCCAATAAACACCGTGAGGAACCGAGGTTTCTAGAAAATGGTCAACATACTGGACAAAAGACGTGTTATCCCCTCAAGGATTATTTTTCCAAAGTGGCAATAACTGTGCTGTATGCAAAATGTTGCAGGGATCTTGCAGCTGTCAAGTTCTTTGCTATGAGTTTTATCCATATCGCTCAGCGAATGGGGTGAAAGACTTTATATTATTTGTCTGTAAAGATTAGTTTATAAAGATTAACAGAAATGTAGCACTATGTAAAGGTGAAAGTAGTAGTAATTTCGTGTTAAGTTTTGGTACAGTTTTTTCAAATCTCTATTTTTTAATTTTTCTTCTAAGAGATGCACCAAATTTAGGAAAACAAGGAGGACCAATTTTGTTTTGATGGAAAGATTTGTTCAGATGTGTACATGACGATACAATTAAAAAAAAAAAATGTGTCACTAAAATCAACGAACAATCCTGACAAATAATTGTGCAGCCCTACCTGCATTTTTCTAAAGGCCAGCTGGGGGCAACTGGCAAAAAGAAGTCTGTCAAAGTTTATCAGACCATGACCCAACTTATGACTTTTTTTGCGACCTCAGTAAAACATCATCATCATGTTAGCATGTTACATGTACATTTTAACGGTCGCCAGAGAGCTGAAGTTTTAAGAATTGCTAAGTTTTTATTTCCTATCTGGCACGCCTTTATCATTCTAAACCATTAACTGAGGGTGAAACACAATCACAATCTTTCCGGACATTTGCACTCTATGTCCAAAAAACCATGATCGACATAAAAGGCTGCAAGTAGTCTCTGCGAACTGCAGGTGTGGCCGTTCATTCCTTTGAGGTAAAGTATTGCCTTGCCTTTTCAGCCATTTCCATCTTCATTTCTATATTTACAATTAAAAACCCCCAATTATTGATATTAACGTAAGGGTTAAAGTGTCTGACTTGTAGCAAAGTGTTGAAAGTCCTCCTTTAGTGGCCCTGTGTATTTTTAAACTCGGCTCAAAATCATATTTAGTAGTAATTAAGGTATTTAAGCTTATGATTTATAGGTAGAGCAACGTTTACAAATAATAGACAACATACGTATAACAATCAACGTAAAGCTGATGATATGAGCCGTAGCGCACAGAGGATGGGGCCGTTGCCATTCTGTCTTTTCTTATAAGTTACACGTTCCGCTTGCATTTCTAATGGTTCCAAATTGTTAGTAAGTAAATATGGTTTCTTTAAGACTCTCAACTGTAACTGTACCCAGTTTGATGCAGGCCTGGTAAAAACCACCCGTAGGATGGCTTTTTGCTAGTTTTCCTAATGACTTTATGGTCTCAATTGCTAGTCTTCCTCAATACCCCATGACATTCATTTTGTAAATTATGGTTCTACTTAGCGTAACATAGATGATAAAGTGGAGTTTTATGACTTATTATGTGGCTACCATTTCTGTGCCTTCGGTTTCTCAGTCAGAGATCAGCTTTCATATGGTGACAGCTAAAATGGTCAAGTTGAGGCTTCAAAGCAAGAGTTTACATACATAATGGGTGTCTAATGGGTGGCTAAATCCATTTTTTTTATATACAGTCTGGGGTAGTATAAGCTCTACGTGAATGTTATTCAAGCAGAGTGTTTCAAAGTTAAAGGTGAAGGAAAAACAGATGATGTGTTTTTGAATTCTTAGAGCTGTAAAAAGCAACAAACTAGCCTCATATCAAAATTACTTACTGGCATTATTACAAACACATGGTTTGAGTCTAAGTACTTTCAGCAATGTAGCATAGGGGGTGCTTTTTAGTATAGACTTCTTAGAATTCCTACGTTAGAGATACTGTGCCAAATAAAAGTATAATAATTCCTAATATTCTAATTTCACAATAAAACTTCAGGAGTTCCTTTTTATCTTAAAACACCCTTCTCCTCACTCTGCATGATGTGAACCAGCGTTCCCTCTGTTGAGAGGTGTAAGTGTGGCTGCTTTAAATATGTGGGTAAACGTTAGGCTTATTTATTTATTTAGTTTTTGACAGCACTCAATGCACTGTAAAATCTGTACACAAAGTAACACCGGCTCTGCTGAAATTATCCCAGTCAATGAAAAGCGATTTAAGTCTTCGCAAAGCTGCTTTAGCCTTTATTCACCAAAGTGGTCCCAATCACATCCTCATTAAGAATGACTGATTGCCTCGTATTTATTGTCTCCAGGATAATAAGTCCAAAATGATCAAGGATCCTAAATTGCACTTAAATACACAACTTCATTTATCCAGTCTTTCACTTTGAACAATGCAAAATCATTACTTGTGTTCTTTTTTTTTTAAAATCTCCCATCTTTCACTAAAGTCAACAGTGTGTTTCTAGCCTTTACTTTAATTATTATCTTTTTTGTTCAGGCCCCATTTAGGACGCCACTCTCTGATTATGGCCTCTCAGTTTCCATAGTGATGCTGAAATGAATTATGGTCATAAATGGGACAAAAGAGAAAAGAAAGCAAGTGCGGCACTCCAGTCCCACTCTGCCCTCTTCTTCTAAATACTCACTTCAGTCCCATCAGCGCCACACTCCACCACCCCTCGCTGAATTAAACTGCTGAACCTTTTCCAAACGTGCCGTCTGTGGCAGCTGGGAGGTGGAGGGTTCAAGGACAATATGAGTCTGCTTGCTCCATCAACCATCAGTACCTTCATTTGTGTGTTATGTTGCCTTGATGTACCTATTGTACCCTTGTTGTTTTGAGTGGGCATAGAGAAAATCAGGCTAACCCAACCTTAAGGCACCTAATAATCAGAATTAGAACACTTTATTAATAATCCCAGGGGGAAAATGCTCACTTAAAATATAAATATGAAAGACAGAAATGTAAACTCTATATAAGAAGTAAGTAAAAATAAGTAAAAGAAGGCGGGGGTCGCGACCCTGAATTTGATAAACAGAAGAAAATGGATGAATGGATGGAAAATAAGGCAGTCAAAATCCCATGTTAAATTTAAATTAAATATTTCAAAGTTAAAACAATGCATAGACAGTATAGACAAGATATTACAAGTGAAAATAGTCCAGGTGTCAAAAGCAGGAGTTGTAAAGTTTGATAGCCACAGGTAGGAATGATTTCCTGTGGTGTTCTATGGTGCACTGTGGTTGAATGAGTCTTTTGCTGAACATGCTCCTGTGGCTGTCCAGCACAAGATGGAGACCGTGTGAAGGATTTTCCAATATCAACCGTAACTTGGACAGCATCCTCCTTTCTGAAACCTCTGTCAGAGCGTCATGCTGCACACCCACAATGTTACTGGCCTTGCAGATCAGTTTATTGAGTGTTTTTACACATCACTAGTCCATCCATCCATCCATCCATCATAGAGTGAGAGGGAAGATACACCCTGAGGAGGCTGCCAGTCTGTTGTAGTGCTAAGACTAGTTAGTAGTTACTATAGTTAAATCACAAATCACTGCATTTGCAATTAGAGAGGAGTGCAAAGACCAGTGTTACTGTAATCACATAACCCAATAATGTAACACACCACTGTACTAAATTTAGTAATCATGTTACACCTACAATTATGATGTTATTTGTATTGCAAAGGTTCTTCGGCTGATTTCAGTTCATGTGCAGAGAGGAGGAAAATGGTGGAGCAGTCTACAACCTTTGGGGAGCGGAGAAATGAACATCACTTTTAATTTCATTGCATGAAAGGACAAGAGCACAGTAGTAAAGTGCAAACCTCGTCCAGGACGGCAACAGCTGCTGTTAACACAACATAGGCTCCTTGCAAACATCTGCATGCTAACATAAAGCTGGCCGAGAAACCTGAGTGACAATAATGGTCCCTTAAGCTGAGTGTATGCGGACCTCAGGCAAGCAGTCAGACCCTGATCTTCAGCAGGTAACAAAAGTACTGATGAGCAGTCAGGCTTGTAGCATTGTAGCCTCCATTTATACCTGTAACTGTTTCTACAGTAGAATCACAGAAGGAATCGCCTTAAAGTTTCTTTGGACTTGTTTCAGCTTTGTTGTCGGCTTTGTGTTCATACTTAAACACTAAGACATCATATATGTCCTCGTTAGCACAGGTATTTGTGTCAATGTGTGAGGCTGTTGCCAAAGGTTTATATAGTAACTTGTAACGTGATAATGCATTTCAGCCCACATTACGGATGCAAAAGCAGTGTAATGAGTAATGTAACGAACCACTTTCTCCAGGGAGTAATGAAGTATGGTAAAGCATTACGTTTTTAAAAAAGTAACAAGTGATGTGTAAAACTTCACTTTTCTTGAGTAATGACTCCGACACTAGCAAAGACATCCTGGTATATTGCAGTGATGCACCATTGGTGGTAATAAATGTAGCCGCATTAAATTTTAAGGAGCTCAAAAACATTACTGCAAAAAAAAACTTCCAGTAGAAGTCATGGGGAAATGACACTCAGCTCCTTTGCTGTAAGTAAGCAGTTTCCTTATAACTTTATAGTCTTTATCAGGTAAAGTTTATTTTGTAAACTCGAAGATTATCGACTCATCGTGCAGTTTCACAATCAGATCCACCCCTTGCTCGTCATATCTCAAAACACCAGTATGGCAACGGTGAAAACACTCAAGTTGAGACATGGCTGATGCCATGGTGGTTACATCTGTCTTTTATACCGTCTGTGGCTAAAATGCGTGAATCTGTCGATGGCTAGTTCATAATATTTGCTAATAGAGTAATTTTTATTATTTAGCTAAGTTGCCCCAGGAGTTGACCGAATTAGCTGACCTTATCCACTCAAGCAGTACTTTGCTCTGTGAAATTGTTTGAAAATTGTCCGTGTTAGCAGGCATGGTAGTGTTAGGTCGGTTAATTCACCCCAGAAAAAAGAGAGCTCTGGGGTGGATTTTCCCTGCTGATTTTGACTATAGTTTTCCCATAATGGCTAAATTCCTGTCCAGAGTTTCTGGCTAATGTTAGCAACCATTAGTTTACCTTGTGTCATGGTAAAGTTTAATCTAGCTATCCTTATCAGGAGTTGGAGCCTGGCTTTTGCTGACACTAGTAATTGATGAGCTATTGTAAGCTGGTGTTACTCACTGTTGATACTGGGAGTAGAAGATAGGCCCTGATGCACATTACTCTGGAGCATCACAGACTTTGGATTGTCACCAAAAATAGACCTGAGTCCTTAGAGGTCACTCTACTGGCTCTTCCAGACAACTCCAAGGTCTTATTTTTTTAAGTTACATTAAAATTCATTAGACATTGGAAATTTAATTTATTTAATAAATGAGAAAATGTTACCTATCCATAGACAATATTAAAGACGGATGTAGCCATCGTTATTAGGCCTTGAGCTGAGCCTTTTAGCATCACCATAATGGTGTTTCCGGCTAACAACTTGCTATTATCCTTTAGCCAATATCCATGCCTGGGATATTCCTTCTCTCTGACTGTTAGAATGACAATAATTTAATAAATGGACTTGTTCTATAAAAATACTGCTGAACTATTGCATTATATATATTAATGATGAAAGAAATCCAGTCAGAGATGAAAAAAATCTTAACAAAAGTTTTTACTGAGGTCACAGAGCAAGGGAGCCGAGGACCATCTTCTCATGAACTTCTGTACAACCAGAAGTGTTTTTGCAATCACCCCTGTTGACCATTATAAAGAGTGCAGGTTTAAAGTAGCTCCGTGTTGACATCTTTTCTTTAGACCCGGAAGCTACGTCCAACTTTTCTCTCCTCAGCCTTTAGGAGTTCTGTAGGGAGACATTCCTAAGCCAGCTGAGAGACATAATACATACATGTCCTAGGTCTGCTCTGGCATATTCATCCAGATGGACCATGCCTGAAACACCTCACCTAAGAGGTGTACACAAGGCATCCTAGTCTGATACCTGAACCACCTCAACTGGCTTCTTTCAAGGAGTCTGAGTTTCACCACTGATGCTCTGATCAGGTTTCCTTGACTGACAACTGAAAAGACTAATATCACTGTAAGGTGTGTCATGTAGAGTGAATACCATTCATCTCTGGAAAGAGTGCAGTCACTAAGCCTTAACTTTATCTCCAGTAAACCTTGTTGGAAGTAAGTGCTGGCAGGTTGATTTCAGGCCGAATTACCTTCCACATCCGTTGACTTACTGGTGGGAACAATAGTCTGGGTCACGGCTGGTAACGTTTCTCTTTCTCCAGGCTCTGTCATACGACAAACTCCTCTGCGGGTTACAGGTCAATTCCCCACAGGCCAACTGACTAAAAGGCGTAAAGACTGTAATGTCTGATTCTATTACACAAACACATGTGGTAAGCCATAAAGCCCCAAAGTGGAGTTGTTGTTTTATCTTGACGTTCATGTATGGGATGTGGGCCACGTGAGAGAGTGGATATCAGCAAACGCACAGTCGAGTCAGGACATTTTTATCTATGCATCTAGTTTTATTGTCTCAAAAGCCTCAGGGAACTTTTTTAAATTAATTTTTACCAGGACAAGTAATGCAATAACAGGATGAATATAGTTATTTTATTTTGTCTTGTTTGTACAGTTGTTGATAGATGTGCATAAATCCTTCTGGTGATTACATAAGAAAATAACCACATTACCTCTGTTGAAAAATTATTTATTGGGCAATGCAAACGACATATCTAATAGTTAATTTCTGATCATTTAATTATATTGCTTATAATCACTTAATGACCTTTTGACCTCTTTATGTCTACTAAATTTGAGCAAAGTCAGAGTCTCGAGCCAGGCAACATTTTTCTGGTTTTCTCTCCACCAACAATGAGTAAATTGGAATTTGAGTCATAGGTCGACCTCAGTTTTGGGTATCAGTGTTGTAGACAGTCATCCTCTCGGGTTACTTATTCAGGGAGTAGCCGCGCTGCAGCGCAGTGTCAGGTTACGTGGAGATGATGTCACCACTGTAGTGAATAGTTTTGCAAAGCAGAGAGCAAGAGATGAGATGGATGGGCTGGCGAATGAGGGGCGAGGACAGTTTGGTTTTGAGGACCTAATGGCTGAGGAGGAGAAAGGCTGGGTGACTAATGAGGTTTGGGGATTGGGTGTATGCATGACATATGGTGGTGGGGTGACTTCCTCAGCTGGATGTATTTGACCAGCAGCTCTCCTACAGAGCGCAAACCCAGTTTGTGTGTGTGTTTGGTTTGTGTGTTCATGCACCATGAAAAATGCCCCCATCTGTAATCCACACTTCTATTGTAGGGGCAAATAAAGGTTACACTGGGTATGCTGCACCCACCCCCCTTGACTCCATTTTGACAGAACAGGTAGAGGAGCTAAAGCACTCACTCGCTCATCATTACAGCCTCTATGAAAACATCTCATACTGCTAGACCTTCAAAAGCAGCCAAATGATAACAGGACAGAGTGATTCTGATGTCTGTTTCTTTCTATTTTTCAGCACAGTGGAGCGCGACAGACAGGGAAAAAAGCTTTGGAAGTGTCTATTTTGTCTGCTTTCAGCATGGACAAATAATCTCAGAGCATGGAAAAAAAAGGGAGGTCAGCAGTAAAGAAATGATAGAACAAGGACACAAAAAAAAAACAAAGTGGAGAGAAAAAAATGGAAAAACTGTGAGCATGTTTGTGCACCTGCTGTGTGGAGCAAGCTGGGAGAGATTTTAAAAAATAGCTCTGGGCAGGATGAGAAAATTGCTCACACAAAGATATTCCTGCCGTCACACCTTGATCTGTGTCATCTTCTTTCCTTTTTTCTTCATTTTTATTTTGTCTCTCTGTGTCTGTGTCATTCCCCTGTGATTATTATGACACATAGCAGTATGAGGACCAGATGGAGTGCCATCGCTCATCCCATGTGTGGGTGGAGGAGCATGTGTATGTCTTCATATCTATATCCATATGTGTAGGCAATCTTTGTGTGTCTATATGAATGCTGATGGGTTGAAATGATAATAATTCCAACTAGGATAATCTGACAGCTCGGACACCTGCACCGTGTGTATGTTATTTTGTCTACCACATACCATATTATTATATTAACATATAAGTGCCAAATATGGACTAAATTAAAACATATGCTTTAAGCTCACTGGGAAATTTTTGTGACTATATATGTAGGTTTAAAGTTAAAATGAACATTTTATGGTTCAAAATGTTTGTTAATTTAATGCTACATCAGTGGTGTCAAACATAAGGCCTGCAGGCCAAAATTGGCCCAGCAAACACTCCAATCTGGCCCACTGGATAGCTTTGGAAAATGTGAACGAAGGCATAAATTTTTGACTTAACTTAACTTAACTGAACATAAGTTGTGCAACTTTTACTCCGTATAAACACTTCCCCCATTGTCATTCATACGACACCAAAGTAATTAAGTAATAGATAAGCAATTAAGTGACAGAAAAGTTCCTATTTTTTCACTGTATACTGTATATCTTTTCACTGTAATTTTACACATTCATTTCTTACAGTTTAAGCCCAAAGAGTTGTGCTGACAGATTTCTTTAATTTACTACAGCAGCATTTCTTTATCATGTAGAAAAACTGAGACGTGCTGTTGAAATTGCACTTCTTTTTTCTTATATAAAGATATCTGAAGGATTCAATGTGTAGTTAAACTTCTTCACACTGACGGAAAGGGGATTTTCACCAGTCCGGCCCACTTAAGATCAAAGTGGGCTGTATGTGGCCCACAATGTAAGATGAGTTTGACATCCCTGTGCTATATATTCTGAATCTCTCTCTGTGAATACTGTAAAGTGTTGGGGGGTATTTATTTATGTCAGCTAGAGAGAGAGCTAGGCAGTTTTTGGCCAAGTTTACTGTCCCTGGCTCTGTAATTAATAAGGACAGGCTATGGGCAGTCAATCAGTCCACCATGTGGTGCTTTACTATGAATTAGCAACGATGAGCACACTGAAATAAAGATGGTTAATACACCATTTGTTAGGCAACTGCACTAAAAATGCTCCAAAAAATACCAACTTCAGGTCCAGTTCAGTGACACACACCACACTGTAAACATCTAGTTTTAACTGCCTGATTCCAAACTCAAAGTGGCTGCATCCCCAACGTTACAAATGAACATTTAAACTTGTGATTTCAACCCAGTTCTTGTTTTATATTTACTTGAGTCAAAAACAAAACATGGAACAAGTGTGAAACTCGACTCGAGCAGTTCATTTAAAAGTCACTGCTCCATTTCAGGATCAAAACATTTTTGTTGAGGTTAAAAAATTACTTGGTCCAACACCTCACCTTCATAAGATTGTACAAACATAAGTGAATCTGTTGTTCAGTGTGCAGTTGGTCCTCTTAATGGCCACTTTTGTGTACCAGATAATGTTTGACCCATTTCAAGTCTTATAGTTGAATAAGCAAACGCAGGGATGGCTACTTTACTTAATGGGGTCATAACTCTATACTGCTGCTTTTTTTTTCTTCTTTTTACTTTGTTCTGTTTTGTTAAGGTGCTGTCCTTTTACAGAAAGAAAACTGGGAAATCCAAGTCATCCTCAGTTCAGCTGACTCAGACTTTTGTGATATTTGGCTGGCAGGCATGGGTAGGAGCTGGGCAATCTTTTTTGTGTTGTTGCCTTAGAGATAAACCACTGTGTAAGAATAACTGAGCATTGTTTATTGGTGGAAAAATGGTTCACATACAGGAGCAGTTCCAATTGCAACAGTCAATAAAATTGAAAAATCCTGAAGGCGCATGGAGAGTGGCCCTAAAATGAAGTCTTCATCATTCATGATGTGGAAGAGTTTGAACAAGAGAAGAGACAGATCACAGGGTGAGAAAATGAAACATGTAAAGTGAAGACCAGCTCTCTAATTCACCTTACTCTCCTCTCTTTCTCTCTTTACTTTGCCAGTTCAAAGCAAATCTTTAGAACCCTACCTCACCCGTGTTTGTGTAGGTTTGTTTGATCTCCCTCTCTGTCTTTCTCTGTCTCTCACAGACACATATTTGAACACATAACCAAATATGCACCAATACACACACACACACACACACACACACACACACACACACACATCGACTCACAAACACACACTAGAACAGTGAATTATTCATAGAAAACAGTAAACAGAGACTTTACATTATTCATAGTTTGAGGTATGGTTATGTAAGCCTTTCTGTTTGTCTTCCTCGCTCTCCCCTTTTGTATTTAAATGTCTCCTGCTTTTGCTCTGTCTTATGTTGGGTTACCCTCAGAAAGTCAATGCTTCAAAACATCATTCGAGGATCCCTGATTCGACTCAGACTCTTCAAGTCAAACATTCAGTTATCCACATGACAACATCATCTGCACTTACGGATAACCGAGATTTTTCTTTTGATCCAGCGTTTTGAGCTTTTGGATTTTCAAGGTTTTTGTTTAATTCTTAGTCTGCTTATGGTTCTGTATGTCCATCCTCTCATAGTCTCTTGGTGTCCTTAGTGTTGTATTTTACAATCTGGTAATCTGATTTCTGTCAGTGTTCAGTATTTTGTGTGTTTTAGTTATTCTGCTATTCCTAGTGTTTCCTCCATTTTGTTAAGCCTCCATCACCATGTTAGATGTTCCCATGTTTATATACTTTCTCTTTTATTTTGGTAGTGTGCTAGTGTCTGCATTTAGTTTTACTTCCCCTCATCCCTGATTGTTTGCACCCGTGTGCGATGTAGGTTCAGTGCTGGTGAGCAGTAAATGACCCCAGTCTGGACACATAGCTGCAACTACTGTGAAGTGCATGCAGACAGGTTTTATGTACTGTAATCTGTCACGATCCCTGGGTTTTTCACTGTATTTAGGTTTTTTGGACTTTGAATTACTTATTTAAGATGTTCTTCATGTGGTTATTAGTTTGTTTATTCCCTGATTTTCATGTATGCAGAGCCTTTGGTTCTTAGCTCCAGTTTGTATTAGTGTTTATTTTCTTCCTTCAGTGATTCCAGCCTCACCCTCCTGTGTCAGTTCTCATGAGTTCATTCTTCTGTCTGTGTTTTCCTGTTTAGCTACTGTTCTCACTTCCTGTTTTATTTTGGTAGTTATTTGTCTCTAGTGTCTTGTCTTTAGTTTTGCCCCCACCCTCTCTCATTGTCCCTGATTATCTTCACCTGTGTCTCGTTACCCTCCTGTGTATAATTCCTTGATTACCCTTTTGTGCATCAATAGTGGCATCTTGGCCCTCAGTCTTTGTCATCCCTGTTTTCTGTCTGTTCATGGAATATTGTGGATTTAGTTTGGCTTTTGATTTCATGGACTTTATAATTGTGGATTCTCACTGGCTTCAATAAAGGTTTCTTTGGTTTACATCTGCCTGCAAGTCTGCATTTAGTTCCTGTTTGCATGCAATTAATGACAGCAACCAGCCATAAAAAGTGGCGATATCCCAAAGTTTCATTGTAACAGATATTCAAATGCTGTGTACCTTTTTCTCTGTCCTAAAAGAAATAAAGGCCATGCATTGTTGTGAGGGTGTCTCATTCCCTTTCCTTGTTGAAGAGTTGGTGTGAGCAGATATGTCAGATATTTCATGAATTTCATTTCATTGTTTTGTTTGTTGTTGTTGACCAGACATTCAGGTTTAGCTGTATTACCTGGAATTATTCAGATGGCAAAAATACCTGAATCGTCGTAGTAACTCCCAAATAATTGGGGGAAGCCCTAGTCTTGTGTGCCTCAAGTAATTCGTGTTTGCCCTTCTATTTGAGACTTTCCCCTTACGTATAACAGCTTTTAGGTTATTTGTGATAGGAACTTATTTCAATTCCTAGTTAGATTTTTACAGAAAACATCTGTTATTTAAGCTTCAAAGTCTCCAAAAATATAGGTTTAAGTTAAAATGACAAAGCCCTCTAGTGGCAATAATATGTCAGGACCAAGATTGAGCTCAAGAACAATAGTTAAAGACCCAGAAAATCAGTGTAGGAGGAGGCTGGGGTGGATGGATAGGTTGCCAAATCTTTGACTTTGTTTCCTGCTAAATTGGCCAGCATTATTTGTCATAACAGCACCCAGTACTTAATAGCAGGTTTACTATTGGAACCCTCACAACAGATCCTCTAACCTTAACAACGTACTTATTTTAACCCAAAAGAGGACCCTTCCCTTAATCTCTTGATGCATGCTCAATAATTCATGTAAAAGAATCCCAAAAAGCTGAATCTGTTCCAGATGAACAGATTCAGCTTTTTGGGACCCTTCCCTTAACCTTACCAAGTTTTTTTTTTTGCCTAGAACTAGTAAAACCTTAATCAATTATTAATTATTTTTCAACAGTAAACTGTTGAAAAGTAGTTGGAAAGCTTATACAGATTATATCAGAGGGTGAGAATAGACGACCTGTATGACTCTTTAGGTTTGAGGACTTGTTTCAGAGTGTTACAACAATGCACTAAATGTGCTGTTAATTTGGGTGCAGTGTATCCATTGTGTTGTGCATTCAAGTGCCAAGCACATGGACTCCAGTCATGATTTTGCCCCTTTCTTTCTGGTTATAATGCATGTGTATTTGTGTGTCTGTTGATTCATTAAACAGGAAGTTGGCTTCATAATTAATTTCCTGTCTTAACGTCAGGAAGATGGATGAGGACGATTACGTGTTACAGAGACAAATGCAACAAAGCAGATAGCAGAGGATTTGGCTTTCTTTTGCGAAATTGCTTTCAGTAGATGGATCACTGTGGGGAGCTTGGACTTCTTCAACTGATAAAAAAGTCATTTTCTACATAAATTGCATCAGCAAGCAGAAAAGATAGCAAGAAGAACAAAAACACTGTCTGCACTATGAAATCATGCAAATGCTAAAATTAAACAAATTTCTGTGTGTGATGTTGTGATCTGTCATGTGAAGGCTTCAACAAAACTAGTGGATAACATGTAACTCATATGACCATATGAACGATGTACACCATGTAGTCACAGTAAACATGACTATGTTGTGCATCATTTTTGCCTAAAACAAAATCTCCACGCATGCTTACAGTCACTGTAACCCTCAGTGTGATTTGATCGTCGTGGAATTGTTGACTCTCATGTTATCGAGACAGCTTCATTGTGACCATTCTGTCTGTCACATATTGCAGGTACAGGTACACCACTAATGTATGCATATGCTACTAATCTTGGTTCTATTTGGACACAGAATCAATTATTCAGCCAGATTTAGATTTAGCATTTATGAAGAAGTTGCCATGACACAAATGGCCCCAAAAATGTAAGAAAGCTTTCTTGTGAAGTTTCTGTTAATCCTTAGACCACTTTGGGGCAGCATAAACAAGAGAACAGAAGGAAACCAGAACAGCTACAGTAATGTCCAACAGACACTGAGGAACAGCATTTAGAGTCTTGGTTCTGGAGATGTATCAAAAAAGTAAGCCTTTTCCCCTTTCTAGCTCTGTTTTGCTCTCTATCAACCCCAGAGGAAATTTAAACCCAATAAAGTTTTATATCTATAGTGCCAAAACAAAGCATTATTAATCTCACCCCCTTATGGCTTGTTCCTGCTTTTGATTCTGCACCACTAATTGTATGGTGTATTTACAATGTAAGATGGGGAAGTTAAGCCACTCCATAATACACCCTGAGCACCTAAAAGTATGGCAAATTTACATTGTAAGATGGGGAAATATTGTTTGTGAAACACCTGGTTACTCACTACTTAAAATTACTTACAATATAATTCGTTTTTTCTTTCCTGTAAAAACTTGAATTGTCACCCCCTTATTCTAGTGTACCTACCAGTAAGCGTTTTTACACATCTGATATTACTCCAAAAATTTAATTTTAAATTAGTTATACCACTAGTCACAGACTGTACTATAAAGTACTACTCTATAAAATAACCGTTTCAATGTTATAATGGCTGTGGATCAGGTGGTTAGGTAGAGCAGGTTGCTAATTAACAGGGCTGATGGTTCAATCCCCAGCCTCTCCATATAGCCCTGTCCGCATTTAAATTATTCACTTGTTTTGTATCATTTTTTTAATTTACGTGTGCTCACTAGGACAATCTAGGCACTGGCACCACCCTGTCCAATGTCCCACTGGGAGTCACTTCAGTCACTCACGTAAAAGTTGAGATTAGTTTAACTCGATTAGTTAAACTACATCTGTAGGGTGTGTCCTTGGGTCTACTGCTCCATGCCACTGGTGTGTACGTTAATGGAACCAATAAGGTTAAAACGCTCTATGTATAAGTGCAGATTTTTAGACCCAACGATTCCCTTTGAGCAAGCATGTGGTGACAGAACGAAGGAAAAAAAATACATTTTAACAGGAAGAAACCTCTGACAGACCATAAACAATATCTATTACACACTGACGGCCTTATTCTCTCCCCGAAGGGAAGGAGTATGTAATCGGTTTTGTTTGTCTGTCTGTCTCTGTCTGTCTGTTTGTTAGCAGTCTAGCATCCACTGTGTGATGGTAGATACCAATAACAGCTCGAGCTGATTTAATTTTGGTGAAAATCGGGTCAAGGTCAAGGTCAAGGTCAAGGTCACACCAAATGTGAAAACCAGTAAAAACTTTATATTCATCTTCAAACTTCACAACAATATACTAGGTCTTGGGGGACATGTGTATCTAGGTTGGCTAAGCATTTGACCTTAACCTTCGTTGTTAGCGTCCAAGGTCAAAGTTGACCTTGAAAAAATTTTTCAAGAAACCATATCGAGTGTAATATATCACGTGAAAGGGCATGGAGAAAGCTGTACAACGCACTTTGTATTTTTTCAATACAACGCCCTATGATGTCACAGTGACGCCGCTGAAGTTAGCATGTTTAATAAAAATAAGCTGACGTCAGCATATTGTAATAAAGACATCATAAATCATCAAAGTTTTAGTATAGCTCTTGCCCTTCGGGGGGAGCTGTGCTCTCTGAGTACTCTTCAATTCAATTCAATTCAATTTTATTTATATAGCGCCAAATCATAACAAAAGTCGCCTCAAGGCGCTTTATATTGTAAGGTAAAGACCCTACAATAATACAGAGAAAACCCCAACAATCAAACGACCCCTATGAGCAAGCACTTGGCAACAGTGGGAAGGAAAAACTCCCTTTTAACAGGAAGAAACCTCCGGCGGAACCAGGCTCAGGGAGGGGCAGCCATCTGCCGCGACTGGTTGGGGGTGAGGGGAGGAAGACAAAGACATGCTGTGGAAGAGAGCCAGAGATTAATAATAACTCATTAAATGCAGAGAGGTGTAAAAACACATGGTGAGTGAACAGAGGTGAGAAAAAGAGAAAGCGATCTTGTTAAGTTCTCTAGCTAACCTTTAACTATTTCAGGGATGTTTGTTGTTAGTAGTGTTGGGTGTAATGCGTTACTGTAATCACATTAGATTTTTCAGTAACATAGTAATGTAACGCGTGACTGCACTAAATTCAGTAATTACACTACAGTTACAATTATGTCATTACTTGCGTCACAAATGCTCTCCAGCTATCTGCACACTGTGGATAGACAGAAAAAAAAAACCAAGCAAACATGCTTTTTTCTTTCTGCGTGCTTGTGCTACAATCAACTGATTTCAGGTCGTGTGCCCGGAGCAAGAAAATGGTGGAGTGGTGTACAACTTTTAAAGAGTGGAGATATGGACATAATTTTTATTTTTATTGTACGGAAGGACAAGAATGCAATATTGAAATGCAAACAAAAACAACTGCATTACACTGCTAACAAACATCGGCTCTTTGCAAGTATCTGCACGGACAGCATGCTAATGCTAAACTTGCCAAGAACCCAGAATGATGATAAAGCTGAGTGTATGCTGACCCCAGCCCAGCAGCCAGAGCCTGAACCTCAACAGGTAACAAAGGCAGTGATGAGCTTGCAGCATTTTAGCCTCCATTTCTACCTGTACATTTTTCTACAGTGGAATCACTGTTTTGATCGGTTTGAAGTCTGATTGGGCTGGTTTTCAACTTTGCTTTATGTTATCGCTTTTGTGTTCATACGTAAAAACTAAATGAAAGATCCCATGTGTCCCCATTAAGATAGGGATTTGTGTTGGTGTGTTGGACTGTAGCCTCAGGTTTATATGGTTTACTGGTAATTACGTGACAGTGTGTTTCAGGTCAGTTTATGGAGTAACATGAAAGTAATGTAACGAGTAGTGTAACAAATTACTTTCTCTGGTGAGTAATAAGTAATTTACTGCATTATTTTAAAGAAAAGTAATGAGTAATGTGTAATACATTATACATTACTTTTCTGAGTAATGACCCCAACACTGGTTGTTAGGTAGATCATGAACTGCAAAGTGTTCAATATGTTTTTCAGCCCTGAAAATTTCATGTACCTAGCTCATGTACTTATGAGGTCTCAAAGTTGCTGGAATAAATAAGGCAACTTAAAAAGCACCCATTTCAACCCCTCCCCATGTACTTCGAGGGTCTGTAAGAAATTTTTCAAAATTTTTTATAGTGTGAAGCTAAAATTTTGCATGGCTATATTAAATACACTAAAGTTCCTCCATCCATTTTCGTAAGCGCTTATCGATTTCAGCGTCATGGCGGGACTGGAGCCCATCCCTGACATCAAAGGGTGAGAGGTAGGGTTGAAACAGGTCATCAGTCTATTACAGAGCGTTTACTAAAGTTACTGTCTTAAAAACAAAAAAACAAAACCAAACAAACAGCTGATCCTGGGGAGATCAGACAGGAGGAACACATTGATTTTTTTTAACATTTATATTTAGTAAGTTACTTTCAGCTGCTCATTTATTCACAATGCTCACCACAGCAGGTAGCGCCACATGTTTGATTTGGTAGATTTGTTTTTATGCCAGATGCCCTTCCCGATCCATCCCCAAAGGGATTTGTGTCTTCTTTGAGGATCAAACCAGGAATCTTTCACTTGTTAGGCAAATGTGTAAACCACTACACTATGGAATGTTAGCATCTTTAATGAGTCAGCTAATAAACATTTTTATAATATGAATATGGAGACATAGATATAAATGGGCCATTTGAAGAGTCCATATTCACCAAATGGTACTTGGCACAGGTGCACAGCGACACAGCAAATGGGTGCTTTGGTATGGCATCTCATAGCATGCAGCGAGGGGACTAACCTCTCTTGAATGACTCACTGACTCAGCTTTGCTCAGCTAAGGAAAATACACACAGTGGACTATGTAGGTTAAAGAATGAGCTGGATGACTGAGCTGAGTCAAGCACACACCTGACACACTAATTTAAATAAATTGCACTGAGGATATAAATGTGTATCATAACTGTGCCCTCAGTCTGTGCAAATGGTCTTTTTCACCTTATGCAGCTTACTGTGAGCCAGCATATCTGATCATGATAAACTCATTTTAACACAAAACAACAAGTGCAAATTGATGATACACTCTGGAGCCGCTAATGACAGGAATACAAACATACTGATGCTAACCTCCTGTCCTAACATCCAGAGGACACAGCGGCTGCAAAATGAGAGTACCAATCACAGCACCCCACCTTTTCCTCTTTACTCTCTCTCCTCCTCGTCTTCAGTCCTCTCCTTCCTCTTGTTTGTCCTATTAAACATGCAGCCATGCAGATCTGTCTGTTGTGCAGACAGATCTGCAGAGGCTCATTTCTTCCCGTTCCTTTTTTAGTTCTCTCCATTCATCTTCATGTGTCATGTAGAACTTAGCCGCTCTCTGTTGTACTTGAAACCCCGCTGCAGGACATAGCATTTCTTAGGGCCTGGACTTTTTGACCCTGCTGATTGTTTGTATATGTATGTGTTCACATGTACAGTATAATATGTGTGTGTTGTTTTCTAATCTCAACACCACATTTGCTGTCTTTCTATTTTTTTTCTTTCCTTCATTCCTACTCTGACTTTGCAGATGTCTTGAAGGTTACAGGTACAATGAACACAAACGCTCCCGCAGGATTTTACAACACAGGCAATCACAAATGGACATATGCAGATAAAAAATATCTCATAATAACAAGATATAATGCACTCGTGGGCGTTTATCATATGGGTGTGCATGTGAATTGACTTCTTGCTAAAAACCTCAGCTAAAGATCTAATTGGCAGTAATCTCAATCTTAGCAACTGCAATAGATATGGTATACCTGTTAATGTTTGGATCTCTTCAGTGGCAGAAGTGCTGCAGTAAGAGACAATTGCCAAACAAAAGAGGGTTCTTTTTTTAAAGACAAAAGCAAAAATGTAGAATAATCTACAGTGATTTCTAGTGGATTGTGCTTTTTTATGCCTAAGGCCCCAGTCGCTCAAGCCTAGTGACTGGTTGGCAACTGCCTGGCTATCTGCTGGAGGTTGCTAGCAGTCACTCTAAAATCGATTGCTAAAGCCCCAGTCATACAGGCCTAGATACCATGCAGTGACTACCTGGAAACCATCAGTTGCTAGGGAAAAACATGTATTCCCTGATCAGTTGGCGAGTAGGTATGAGAGATTTTTGGTGGTCACTAGATAAAATCAGTCGCAAAGAAGTACAGTGTTGCATCAAAAACCACCTTGCAATTTGGCTGCTAACAGGTTTCCGTGGAAGCCTGTGGTTTGTATGGAAGACTCTCCAACTACTTGCTAAGTGTGACCAAAGAAATTGCAAGGAGATTGTTTGTGCAGCACCCTCTTTGCGACTGATTTTACCCAGTTACACCCAGTAACCTCCAGTGACCACTCGCCAAGAGGTCGGGGAATACACATTTTTCCCTAGAGACCAGAGGTTGCCAGGGGATTGCTGACCGAGTGATCTCTAGGCCTGTGTGACTAAAGTGGTATGACTGGAAAACTCTACACTAAAATGCAACAACAGTGTTATGTTTATCTTTTATCGTTCTTTTAACATACATTGTACAATCATTTTCATTTATTAATTATTAAAATTTTAAGTATGATTAAAATATTCGACGTCAGGTGAACACAGAGCGTTCAGCCAACTTATGAAGCTATCTGGCAAGTTAAACAAGCTAGCAAACTAGAACTGGTAAATCTGACAGTTGCCATTACAGATTCTGTCATTAGCTTGTTAGAAATGAGTGTGATTAAACTCATGTGTGCCATGGGCAGTGTTGGGGTTGTTACTCAAAAAAGGTAATGTGTTATACATTACTCATAATGTTTTCCATTCCTTCGCTATATTACTTTGTGTTCTGTAAAACAGCCTAAGATGCACAATCACATAATTACCAATGAAAAATATAAATCTCAGACTACAGTACACAAACCCCTATCCTAATGAGAGCACACACAACATGTTTCTTTTACTGCGTAAGTATTAACACAAAGCTGATACAGCTGTGATAGGCCCCAGCCTCCCTGCAAGCCTAAATTGGATAAGCAGTAGAAAATGGATAGATGGATGGATGGCTCATAAGTGCTTTTGTTACTTGCTAAAGATCAGGCTCTGGCTGCTTGACTGGGGTTGGCAAACATTCAGCTTTAAAATCATTCTGGGTTCTTGTCCTGCATTCCGTTTCAAGTGGGAATTCAGAAATCCCGAGTTCCCAGTCGGTGTTTTCAACTGGAACGTCCCCACGAGTCAAATTTCCCACTGAAAAAGTCGGACTTCACAATCCATGATGGCTGCAGTGTTCGTAAACAATAGTAAAACGGTAAAACTTGTACTTTGTACTGCTATTGTTGTGACTTGCGAAATAAGCCATACACACAGAGCACTAACCAGTCTCTATCTACGAATGTGTCTTTAAGCACAAAAAAAGGCACTGTGTTTTATTGCTCGTGATGGATTAATGCCTCTACCTTGCTAGGGAGCAACACAAATCCTGTTTTTCCTTGCTTTTCAGACTGCTACATTCCTATACTTACATGCATTTTTATTAGTGCTGGGCAACGATTAAAAATTTTAATCGCGATTAATCGCATG
>VUQS01038983.1:0-19825 GCA_015108495.1 Heterochromis multidens | reverse complement strand
GTATATATATATACACACACACACACACACACACACACACACACACACACACACACATGGCTGGAATAAATTTGCTAAATGCAGGTACCAGTGCACACACTTTCTACACATACACTGGAGATTTGAGTTACTGAGAAATTTGATCAAAGTGACATTATTAGCAGGCTCTGGTATCAATTATACATCCCTGTGTATGCTCATGGCAACACACTCCTCCCTTGGTGACTTTATACCTTGGTTTCCATAGTATGACACACGCACGTCAGATACTATATTTGCATGGCAGCCGGTGGAATCAGTGACATGTGATGTTGAGTGTGACGAACAGGTTTCCAAGAGATTCACAATGAACCGGAACACCACAAGATTTCTCTAAGCACTGTGTCATTGTTACCTTAGGAGGAAAATCCACCCTTGAGAAGTGTGTGTGTGTGTGTGTGCCACAGTGAAATTCACCGAGGTTTAGAATCTCTCACTCTCTCTCTCACTTGCGGACACACACACACACACACACACTCTGCCCAAACTCTTTTGTTTGTTTGTTTTGGGTGTAACAGTGAAACCATGGTGCCTGGCCACACGTCCCTGCAGTTTCAAATGGCAGGCAGACATACCAATCCCAAGTGGTTGTCTTACAATATCTCCCTCCTCTTTTTCTCTTTCTTATTGTCTCTTCTGCTCTTTTTTTACACTCGTTCACTCCCTCCCCACCCCTCACACCCACATATACAAACATACACACACACTGACAGATGAGAACTGGCTTCTCTGGAGCTGGCAAAGCACCACCGCTGCTCAGCTAATCACACTCAGGCACCGTTCTCAGTGAACTCAACTGTTCCAGTGGTGTGGCCAAACTCCCATCTCCATCACCACTACTGCCACCTTCCTTCTTTTAATGTGTCATGCAAAAAAACAAAACAAAACAAAAAAAATGCCCTGCCATCGATACCAAGAGCTGAGGTGTAGCCAGAAAAGTTTTTTCTGTGGGTGGCCCAGATGTCTGTGACTGTGTTAGGAAAATTACTTGAAACTTTTAATCAGTTAGTCATGACGTACTCATTAAACCAACCCATTAAAATTTCATTGAAATATCAGTTTCTTTAATTTTTTTCCTATCCCTCTAAGAACAGAGGGTGGTTTATGCTGTATAAATTATAAAACTATTGTAAAACTACTTGAAGAAAATGTGATTTGTTTAAATGGAGCATATAAACTGTGACTTGACGTGGAGCTCATACATACTCCCATGTTGTTTGGTTCTGGGCAGGCAGTGTACAGGAAGCTTTTAGGGCTTTCTATATTTTTACATTTTGCTTCTATCTTTTGCCTCTAGAAATTAGATAGAATAAATTTTGCAGGCTGGAAACTGGTGCTCCATCAGGGCAAGCAATGCCCAGTGAAATCTAAAGCTAGACTTCAGTTAAAATGTACCAAATTGAAAGAAATCTCTCCTTTCAATCTCAAATAGTGTTCTGTCGTGAAGCTTCTCATCTGTTTGCACCCAGCCTTAAAATGTGGCCACAGCTGGCTATTGTCTCTGGAAGTAGGCTTGACTCTGTTTGACTCTGGTTCCACTGAAATCTGTAGCTTCTGTCCTTTACATGGGCATGTCCATGACCCAGTAACAAAAGCTTGAGCTTGTCAAGCTATGAGGCCAGCAGCTTTTTCTGGTTATTTGTGCATACTAACTTACAGTTCCCCATAGTAAATGGAAAAGGCCAAGCTGAGAGCATTATGTCAACTTGTTTATATTTGATGTTTAGTCTTGGCTGAAAAATGTTTGCAAAATGAAAGTTATGGAGATTTTAGAAATGTAACATCACCATCTGATGAATTTCCTTCTTTGACTTTTGAGCATTTTTTTTAACACGGAGAAGTTTGTGAACAAGAATTTTTCATACAATGTCTGCAAAATATGCAATATGAATCATTGAATATGAAACTCTGATTTGTAAGAAGCTTGTGAAATCCACTGAAAGGGAGGCTCAAATATATGACCTCTTGTTTTTAGGACTTTGATTTATCCTACAGAGCTATACAGCACACTAAAAATGCCATATCATGGGTTTAGGTTTCAGGGGCAAAGATGCAATGGTTGTAACAGTGAAGACAACCAATGAGTAGTGTAGATGGTCCAAAACGTTAGTCCATATAGTATATATTTGAATGGCATAAATGTGTTTATATTTTTTTTTAAAAATGGTCTCCTGCAATAATAGTCTGTTTACCTGCAGTGGATGTTAATGTGGCCATTTCATAACCATTTAAATTTTGTTGTATAAAAAAAGACACATGCATTGGCTTTCTTCAATAATATGATCAATGTTTATTGCTTGTAAGAAAGGGTTTTTCCGGAACACTTTCTGGGAAAAAAAGTCAACATCTGTCCGTTTGTCATGCAGTTTTTTGTGGTTATATCGTGACAAGTTTAAACTGGGGAGATAACGTCAAACTTTCAACTATGCTTGCTGGAATTTGGTCCTGAAGGCTGGCTTTGAATACGGTAGGGGAAAAATTATCACATAGGTATTTAACTGGGTTGAGATCTGGTGACTGAAGTACATAGCATATGATTCACATCAATTCTCATACTCATTAAACCATTTAATGGTGCTTATCCTGATGAGCTCACACTCATAAAGAGAGAAATGTTTCATCATGTGATGAGGGCAATCACTCAACAAATTTGTATTGATTTGTGGTGAGCCTTCCCTGTAAAGAGACAAGTGTAGCCAAAACCTGCCAACAAAACCTAACCTCCTCCTAACATGACTACAAGGGTCAAGGATTCTGATTTTTCTATTAATTTGTTACACTTCTGTACATTACAGAAATTGACAGTGAAGGTCCAGGGACTTGGATGGGTTATGTGGCTTTAAAGGTACTTTTTTTTTTTCTAATTAACCACTGCACAATGTATGTAAAACTTTGACCACAAGGTGGTAGTGTTCTCACCAGTAGATGTGTTCTAAAACATTTTCAGATGTATTCCCCAACAGGCTTTGTCTACTACTGGCCTTCACTGTAAATAAGAATAATAATGACTTGCCTGGTTAAATAATGGTTACATTGACATGTGTTGTGACCCTGAATCCTCCCTTAGCTGTGCTGCAATAGGCCCAGGCTGCTGGGGGCTTCCCATGATGCAGGAGTGTTTTTTTCTTCTCTCACCTTTTTTCACTCACTGTGTGTTTATACACCACTTTGCATTTAATCATGAGTTATTATTAATCTCTGGCTCTCTTCCACAGTGTGTCTTTTGTCCTGTCTTTCATCCCTCTCCCAACCGGTCGCGGCAGATGGCTGCCCCTCCCTGAGCCTGGTTCTGCTGGAGGTTTCTTCCTGTTAACAGGGAGTTTTTCCTTCCCACTGTCACCAAGATTGTTGGGGCTTCTCTGTATTACTGAGGGGTCTTTACCTTACAATATAAAGCGCCTTGAGGCGACTGATTTGGATCTCTATAAATAAAGTTGAATTGAATTGAATTGAACTTGGTACACCATCTTGTGGTACAATTAGTATTACATTAAAGTACAGCCAAGTCCTAGTTTAATTTCAGTTGATATTTCTTCAACACAATACATAGACTTTTGAGCATAAAATAATAACAGGTGCTTGTTTCACATTCTGATGAAAGCTTTAATTCATTTTGGAAGATAAACCATTTAAACTATTAAACACAGGAATTTACTTAAAGTACATTTTAAGGTGCCAGTGTGAATGAGGACCCATGTTACTGTTTTGTAAGCCAGGTGTAATAAAGCCAGTGTAATGACTCTGACTTTCCTTAAAACACATGCTGAAACACCATAGTGGGGAATGAGTCAAATGCACTTTAAGATGTGAGTCAAATAAATGCACTTGTTGACAAGTACTGTATGTTCTGGGCACAGCAACTTACTACTGAAAGCAGTGGCTGGCTAGCAAGCTAAATGACCCCACTTTCAGTAAAGGGGACCACTTCGGAGTTACCAGTTTGTTTGTTTTTTTTCGGTTTATTTGCTTCCACACACCTAATATCACTGCAGTCAGCTGGGTGCTCATATGTACTGTTCAATGAGGTTTCCAAAACCTCTCCACTCCATGTAAATTGGTACAGAAAAGTCATGAGCTTGGGATAAATTCAGGAGAATCGGGCTGGGATCTTTTCCACAGTTGTCCTTTAGTCCCTTTCAGATGTGTTTGCACTAGTGAAACTACTCCATGTGTTTTAGATGAGGGACCTATCTGGGTAAAACGTGCAGTTGACATCATTTGCTAGCGGGTAATGCACTGGACTACTGGCTGTGCTGTTCGCATATTGGTGCAATCCATCATCACAGGCTAAAGACTGGCTAATGTCCGATCCAACTGTGGTGGGCATTTGGATTCTCACATGTACATCTGTTGGGTAATGTCTACAAATTCAGGACTGAAATGCACGTGTGCTCCAGAGATCTAAGTGTAGTGGAGATTAGTCTCATTGCCTTACATAATGACACTACCTGTCACTATAACACAGTACCAGCTGTGATGTCTGATGACTCAAACAGTTCAGGTGTGGACAGCAATTAAATCTCACTCTGTCAAAACTCTATTAAATTTATAGCTCTTCAAGTGTGTTTATTTGGCCTTTATAGTCCAATCTGCCTTCTCTAATATAACAGAGTTGTCAGAAAATGACTGTTTCTAGCAGACACCAACAGATACTTAAGTGGCATCTGGTTGCTGTGGTCTACCACCGTGTAACCGGCCCAGGTTACACAGACGCTATCTGTGGTGAAGTAATCAATCCACCAGGTCTCTCTCATCCTCAAGCAGAAGATTAGTTCAAGATGGTTTGCATCCATTTGGGATCTTTTAAAGTGGTCGGCTCTTGGTTAACCGCAGCACAACATGTGGTGCAGTCCCTCTTCAACACAAGGGAGCCACAGGGCTGTGACTGTATGTTCCTGGGAGAGCACAGAGAAAATGAAATTCTTAAATACAATATTGGCTGATATTTCACAGAACGTGTGTAGAGTGACCAGATCCCAACAAATGAGAGAACGTTTGTGTGGGAAATATTAATATTGCTCTAATTTGAAGATTTGATATATAAATTTTAAAAAAGGCAAAAACCAGTGCTTGCTAAAAGTTTGTCATCAGTCATGTGAAGGACAAATACTGTTTTATTTTTTCTCTTTTGTTTATTTTCTGTGTGGTAATTGTAGAGTTCAAGTAGGGATCCAATAATAAATGGCACATCTCTTAAACTAATCTAGAGCCGATGAAAATGTGGGACATTTTCTCAAAATGATGATTGGTGGTCAAGGGATACAAGTGCTGTGATGATATTGTACTTAAATATTTGGATACTGATGCAACATCTTTATGTTTGGTCTTTGTTATTTTGGTCAAATTTGACAACACAGCCAGACTGAGGAGGCTCTGATGCATATATTTATTGAGACTCAGGATGTCCGCATGACTGTGAGTCAAAAAGTATTTGTAGTGTAATATATATTCTGAACTTCTTACATTTTAACCCTGACAAATATAAAACTCTTATAACTTTCATCTGGTTAGTGTGTTGTATGCAAGATTCTGGTAAACAAACAATCTGATGTGGTTAAACACAAGGCAAGACTAAGTTGTCATATTTGGAAGTAAGGTGGAGTGTTAAGTTTTTAGCAAATGCTATTAGGCTTGGTGAACTGCTGCAAGTGCTTCGGAGCTGCAGCCATAAACTACAGGTGCAACGTAGAGAAACGCATATCTGCTAATTAGTGCTAAGTGACAAGCTAATGTAATACTTGAATCTCGCTCACAAAAACTGAAGCACAAACCAGTTGATTGGTCTGTATTAGTCAGAAAAATCTATTAAAGTGGTCCAAAAGGCACCAACACCACAGACATGGTATAGAGGTCCAGTTCAGTCATTGCTCATTCACACTAGAGTAAAAATAGGACAGCAACCTCCTTGCAACTAGGAAAAAACAGTGGTTGTCAAGTGATTGCTTTTAATTTTTTTTGCATTTGGTGACTGATTGGAAATAGTTGCAGTGACCAATTGGTCGCCCAAAGGTTGAGCATGCAACACCCTCAACTGGAGCGACCATTTTCATTCACAAAGCAATTGCACAGGTTACCTGGTCAGAGGCAACGTATCTCCAAACAATCGTGGTCCAACTTGGAATCATTGTAATCACTCTCAGACAGATTGGAGAAGGTTTACAAATAACTGCCATCTAATTTTGATTGCTAACACACTGCATCTGAGTAAGTCTGCACTGATGAGTGCAACTCATCTGCAACGTGTTTCTTTGTAGCAGGGGACTTGATTTAGTTGGTTGCCAACTGGTTGTTTTCTGGTTATATTCCTATATAAATGCAACATTGCCAAGCTACTATATTATTTTCCTGCAGCCATTATGTCACTATTCATGGAGGAATTTCTGAATTTCTATTACAAATCTATAGCATTCTGGCTGGGCTCTGATTGTAAGCATGTGATTAATGTGAATTTCTGTGTATGACAAGAATAGATTTGTGATTTTCAGCAATTTATCACAGCTAATCACTGTATTATCACAAACAGATTGCATGTAATTGCCAACTTGACCCCATTCAATTGCCATCTATAGCAGACTGAGCAGACTGATTCCATTTTATTGATGTTGTTTTTCACCATCTTGATGCACCAAAGTCGCTTTTAAGACAGCAGCTGACTGTGAGTGGTTGCAGACCCGGATCCCATCTTCGAAACACCAATTTTAAAGGCAACAGGACTGCAAGTTCATTGCAACAGTTTTTGGTACTTCGATGGTGGCTTTGTTTTTCAGTCTCGGAGGCTGATGCTTTAAAAAGTACCCATATTTGAATTCCAGTAACAAAAACATTATGTGACACATTGGAAACTTTGAATTACTGTACATTCTCCAATGTGTCACGTACGAACACATCACTGCTGTTTACTCTTATCATCAATAGCCTTTGGAAGTTGAAATTCTCCTCTATGCTACATTACATCCCCTTAATGATGCTTTCATGTAAGAACTTAATGTAGCAAGCCTTCTGTGATACTGTGGATGGTGTAACATTTTTCATATCCTGTGTTCCAATGAGTTCCCTTTTAGTCTTGGCATGAACAAAGGGCATACGGGTGTGTGTCTATGCATGTATTCCTGTGGGCATTTCTTGTGTGTCAGTGTGAAGGTGGGGCAGTTCTAAGTTCAAAAAGGAAGTCAGAGTGAACTCAGCACTAAGAAGGAAAAGTCTTCTCATCAGAGGAAAAGAAGCATGATTGGAAGTCGGCAATTACCATGTTGGAGATAACAAAATGGGAGTGATAAGAGGTCCTTGATTTAGCTGAATAGGCAAATCCCCTGTAGGCTTCTGTGAATGCAGCTCCACACGCACAGCACACGCAGACAACATAAATAGACACGAGCCCTGTCTCTGTCATTATTTCACTCCATCGAGCCATCATCCTGGATTAACATATTCCCTCATTTGCATGTCTGATTCAGGCATGACGTCAGACAAAAAGCCCCTTCAACGCTGAGATTTTTGGCTGTATCAGATGACAGTTGTGAGAGAGATGTGATGACATTTTGGATCCTCCAAACCAAAACGATGGAGGCTTAAGGAAAAAAATTTTGTGTGAATCTGGCAAAGAAGAAAAACTTCTGGAGCTGTCATTTTAAAACACAAAGCAGAGAAATGATGCAAGCTGTTGAAGTGTCACTGCAATCATATACTTTTGAAATGAAAAACTGAAGTAGTTCAGTGCAGAGCCATTAGTCACACAATAGCATCACAAAGTATGGAAGCACTGATTATAAAATTATGGGTTTATACCAACAACAGATTCCAAGATTGACATTTCTTTCAGTCGTTTTGCTTTGTTTTTGTAGTTATATGTTTCCACCTTTTGATGCAGAGAGAGAACGAAATATGTAGAAAACAAAACTGACCTGTTTTAAAGTCTTTCAGCTTTTTTACCACACAGTTTTAATGTTGGTGCAGCCCTACCACAGACTGTACGTGACAGATGGACGTAGCCACCGTGATATCTGTTATTGGTTAATGAACTTTCGTTTTCAAGCCATGAACTCATTCATGTTGGCCATCCTAGTGTTTTGAAACTGGACATGACAAAGGTGGACACGCCCACAAACATACCTCTCTCCACTCTATTTTAGGGATGTGTGGTTGCGAGGGGAACGTGTATTCCCCGACTGGTTGACAGTGGTTCCTGGAGGTTGCTGGCTATCAGTGGATAAAATTGGTTGCAAAGAAGGTGCTGCACCAAAAACCTTGTAGTGATCACTTTAGCTCCTAACAGATTGCCTGTAATTTTTCATGCTTGTCTGCAAGCAAGCATGAAAAATTTGTAGTAGTTAGCAATGAGATCTATCGCTAACTACTCACAGATCTCATCCATTGTTGGTAGCCAGGTGCCAGTGATCTTCTGTGCTGTTTTTATGATACGCAGTTGGGCCCTCCTGTTCTCGGAGGTGTGACTAGAGTACTGTTCTGAGATGCAGTATGTGATGACCAACTCTGTAGTACACCTGTAGAAATTGACCAGCAGCTGTTGTGGGAGTTGTGCTTTCTTCAGACTCCTCAAGATGTGGAGCCTCTGAGATCCCTCATTAGCCATCATTGATGTAATGGTGGTCCACAAGAGGTCTTTGCTCTCTAAAGAAAAATGAACTCTAAGGAAATGGAAGCTGTGAACTTCATCCACTCGCTCACCATTAGTAGTGATGCGATGATGGCTTCTGTGTTTCTATCTCCTGAAATGCAAGAACAGTTCATTTGTTTTCTTAGAGCTCAAGGCAAAGTTGTTGTTTCGGCTCCAGTACTCCAGGTTCTCAGCCTCTTCTCTGTAGGCTGACTTATTGCTGTTCGAGTTTGAGTCCTGAGTTCTAGTCTACCCCAGGCTGCATTCTGCGTGTCATTCCTCCTCAGTCTCTCCTGCTACTTTCCTGTCTACTCTTCACTGTCTATTCAAAATAAAAGAAACATACACACAGACAAAAAAAAAAAACAATTGTGTGATTGTTGGTTTGACTGGAAAGGATAGATTATTCTCAATTCATACTGTTTTCTGTGTGTTTTCTTACTTTTACACTAGCCAATTTTTTTTTCTCCCATTTAAACAATTAAATTAGTTGCCAGGAATATCACTAGTCTAATTTTTTACTGAATAGGATGTAGGACATCGTACTAAATGAGCATCATGCTGTATTAAGACTCAAAACTAGCCAAAATATTTACTGAGGGCACAAATTAAGTGAGAAGTAACATCTTTTACTTTTACTTTACATTTTTTTACTTATACAACTGAACTTCTTTTTGCAGCCGGAGGAGTCCCCCCCTACTGGCCATTTGGAAGAATGTAGGTTTAAGGTACTTCCACAGTACCTTCACTTTTCAGACCCACAGGCTATATCAGTGTTTATAATTAGTCTGTGAAGATTACATGTCTCATCTAATGTCATTGTATATATTGTACCTATCACAGTCTGTATAAAATGAAAGTCATTTTTTTATCTATAATTGGCCACAGTGCATTGTGATATCACACCGAGGAGCAAATTTGAGACACGTGTACGCATTTTAAAATTCTTCTTGCAAAATACAGTACTTTATTGCAAGTGACATTTTTAAAGTCACAATGGAAAGTTACTTCTTAGTAAAACCCTGTTTCTTTCTGTAACTGTTTTGCTGTACAAATACAGATGTAATCAGGAATCCGGATGTTTATGGCTGTTTCAATGAAAAGAAAATCTACTCTGAAATCTGATTTTAATCTTCAGGGTTGTTTCAAACATGTCCCCAATTTTTCAAACATTACTTGTGATATTAATTGCTTTTCGACAAAATATCGTGAAGCCGGGTGAAACCAATTTGCCCATTGTGCAACGCTGTTAGTTTTGAAAATGTGCCATATTGATTTTTCCAAATATTTAGGCTTGTGCATTAAATTGTTAGTACTAGGTTGAGTAATATTTAATAAAACATTGCAATGAACAAACACATGCCCTGTTATCCAATTATGCAGCAAAGCATGTGGTGGTAGGTGTCAGTGCCTTTACATTTGTGTATGCTGTTTAGCTTTTGCATGTGTGCATGTGAGTATGAACAGAGTTGTGCATAACTTTGTTTATCTGTGTCACAAAAACAGAAGAGAGTTTCTTTTGGCATGCTGCCTCGGCTCTAACCACAAACTTAATCTCTTGCTCTTCTATTCGTCTCTCCCTCTCCTCTTTCTTCTTTAATTTTTTTGTTGTTGTTGCTTTTCATACCACTGATGTTAAAGATAAAGTGGATGTTCCTTTGGGCTTTTTACAATGATCTTTGGCCTTGCATTGCGGCCATGTGATAGCGATACTAGTGAGGAATGCAGACAAGCTTTGAAACAGTTTTCCATTTTACTCCACAAGCACAATTCAAAACACAATAAATCAATGTGGGTTTCACTGGGATTATGATAAGAGGAAAAACAATTAGTAAAACTTGCCTGTTGAATTATGGGCTGTCTGCTTTTACCAAGAACAACGGTCTTGATCCTAAATCTGTATAAATAATCACTGAGAAAATTAGGATTACTCGAGCATATAAGGTATCGGTCAAGGCTGTGAGCACCATGTGTTTTCAGGCGAACCTGGAAAGCAGCGGCATTACGATCTGAGTCACAATGTAAAGAAATGTCTTTGTGGCTGTGACGCAGCTGCAGCAGATTCACAAAACAGACAAACACCTGTTAATATCTTCCGCAAGCGAGCGGAGGACTTTCATTGCACACAAATAGCAATAAAGGGATTCATAGGCTTGCAAAATCGTGATGCATGTCAAGCTGACATCTGAAACATGATTGGGCCATAATTTCTTTACAGCCAGCAGCGGCTGCTTCTCTGCTTTCTTACTCTTGCATTTCTGCAATGAATTTGATCTGGCCAGCAAAGACATGCCTTTGTGAGTGATGATTTTTTTTAAGCAAGATTTTTGAGGAGAAATTTGTAGAAATTATAACATGACGAAGGACCTGTGTGAAAATTATGTTTCTTTTTCCATATCATCTCTGCATTTCCATCTATGAGCAATGGGTGATGTGAGGATAAATAGGGAGGGATCAGATCTTTCCAAACACTGCAAAAGCAAACAATCACATAATAGCCCCAAAGTAATTTTTGATAAGGGGACTTGGTGCATGTACAAACATCAATAATCACTAACTAATAGTCTTGAATCCCAGAAGTCTCTATGTAAACACAACAAGTAGTAGCCTGAAATTTTATGTCAAAATGACCTTGAAGTACTTTATTCCATACAAAGACAATATACAACTACAGATCAAATAGTAATTGTAGAATAACCTCATTTGAAGCAGCAAAGATTTACTCCATTTACTACCCGTTTTCTCCAATCCTCAATCCCATTAAAAGATCCTTATACGCCCACTTAATATATGACTCCTTTTGCATGATTACAAAAGCACAACAATAAAAGCACCCCAACACACACACATATACTCTCACACAGGAAATACTGGGCATTTGTCTAACAGCTAATCACCCTTAATTGTGTGCTAATAGTGAAAGCAATACAGGGAAGGAGGAGCCGAGCGGGAGGGAAGAAAAAGAAAATAAACAACGGCAGTAGGAAAAGGAAAAGGCCAATTTCAACCGAAAAAATATTAATGTAATCAAGGCCAATTGGTAGGTTTGGGATAACATTCCTATGGTGCGGTGTGTTTACTTTGCAAGCAAGAAACGGAAAGTAGGTACAACAGAGGGACGGCATGGAGAAGGCAAGGGCAGAGCTAGACTTGCCTACCAAACGGCATGAATGCTTGCACTGTAAATGCCACTATTTTCTCAACTTTACTGTTTATTGGAGCTGAGTTGTATATTATGCATTAGCTGTCACAAGCTTAGGCTCTGAAAAAATAAAGTTCAGATGACTATCAAGCCACAGTTCTAAAAATGAATGCATTTATTTTGTTTCAGTCAATCATATTAGCATGGGATGTCTGCAAAATTTGTCAAATTCAGGGCAAACAGTGATATGCTTCAGTGAGTGGTGTTCAGTGACCCTGACTGCCATGCCCATTCAAATTCAATGGTGTAGAGAATGGAGATTTAGCTGGGGGGGGGTTAGCTGTCATTTATGATTGGCTGATGTGAGAACATCCTGTTCTGTATGTGTGTTTGTGTACAAAACTGTGTAAGTACAGTGTGAATGCTGTGTGGGTGTGGGTGTTTGGTTTTATTTCTCCCCAGTTATCCGCCGCTGAGTGATGAGCAGCGGGGAGGGAAGGTCGAGACAGCAGCACAGAAACACTGATGCTTAACTAAACAAGATGTGCCTCGGGGCTTGAACTGTGCACTGTCCCACATCTGACACACAAGTGCTCAAAGCTGTCACCCCAGCTCAGTGTCATGGATAAATGTGAAACAGTCACGCAAAAGAGATCAATTTGTTTGTGTTCACGGACACCAGCAACCAAGACAAAGAGCTCCAAACCCAAACCATCCTCTGCTAGCTCTAACAAAGTAATTTTTATTACCTATTCCTAACCAAATAGATTTTAACGTCTAACCCTAACCAGGTAGTTGTTTATGCCTGAACCTAACAAAGTAGGTTTAATTGCCTATTCCTGAGAGAGTACTTGTCACTGCCTAAACCTAACTGACTACTTTTCTTTGCCTAACCCTAAACAAGTAGTTTTTAATGATAGTTCATAACACACACACACAAAAAAGAAATGCAATTGAAGTGAAAAAATCTGTCCTGTGAGACACTCAAGCTGATCTCTGGTGGAAGTGGTGAAATCTTAAGCACTTGAGTTAAAGGCAATTGGATTTCCTTTCAGGTTCTTCAGATCTAACAGCTGATGGAGAGTTCCATGTATTTAGTGGGGCTATACCTTTGGAGGTTCTCCTGAGAGTTGCTGATCCATCCTGTCATCATGTGAGTTGTTAATGCTACAGTAACACCAGGGAAAACAGTGGTTGGAGACCACAGCATGGATAAAACTTTTGCAACTGTGTACAATGACTCTCATTGCTTTTGAAATGGTTGCTTCGAAGACAGGGACCAGGTCTGTGGCCATTCACAGTCAGTTGCCGCCTTCAAAGCTACTTTGGTGCGTCAAGACGACAATAGGAGCAATAAGCAATAACATGGAGCCAGTGTGCCTCGAGTGAATGGGGTTAAGTTGGCAATTACATGTAATCTGTTTGTGATAATACGGCAATTAACTGTGATAAATCTGTGAAAATCGCAAATATGTTGCCATCTACAGACATGAACTCCAGCTGGAACCCCATAGATCTGAAACAAAAACTTCTCCACAAATAAATGGACTGGTACTTATAGAGCACCTTTCTATTCGTTTGAGCACTCAAAGTGCTTTCTTAGTACAAGTCTCATTCACCCAATCACACATAGATTCATACAGTGCTTTTATCTATGTTTTCTAACATAGTGTTTTCTAACCTTCACACACACTCAAACTCTGATGGATGCATCAGGAGCAACTCGGGGTTCAGTACCTTGCCCAAGGCATGTGGACTGGAAGTGTCATGTAGACAACCCACTCTACTACCACCTGAGACACAGTCACTCTAGTGACATAGTTGCTTCAAAATGGTAGTTTAACTGCAAAATCAACCATAGGTGCTTCAATGTAATCACTTGGCAACTACCAATTTTTCCTAGTCGCAAAGAATGTGACAAGAGCCAAGATGTCCTGCCATCATGTGAGTTTCTGTATTATTGTAGGGTCTTTATCTTACAATATAAAGCGCCTTGAGGCAACTGTTGTTGTGATTTGGCGCTATATAAACAAAATTGAATTGAATTGAATTAAATTGAAAAGTTATTAAGGTCACATGGTTCAGACCTTGACCCATGTGACCTACCTTGTGACCTTCCTTGTCACCTCCAAGGTGACAACCCCACTAGGGGTGAAATACCAGTTGTCTTCATCTCAAGTGTTGAAAAGACATCCACACAGGATGCTCTGTTGCCTTGTCACCAACAGTCGATAACTAGTGGACATTCCAGGCTCTGGTTGCCTAGGTAGTCCTCTAATGTATTTGCCATCCTGTCATTTGTCAAACCCACTTTTTCATCCGTCATCACTTAAGATCGCCGAATGTTGTTGACTCTTTATGATCTTTGTTCAACATGTTGGTGTGAATTGATTCCTGTGTGGACACTCATTAAGATTACTATGACCTGAACGACTGAGAGCCTACACAGACATGATCAATGAAATGATTCACACCACTGCCAATACCTCCAGCCTCCAAGAGTGGACTTTTTGGCAGAAAATATTAATTCCATGTACATGGACACTAATCAATAGACTGATCAGGTGACAAATTGTGTTCAGAGACAAAAATAAGAGTGGGAACTTTATGTCCAGAACAATGAAAAACTCAAAAATATATGTCCAGAAGCACAAATCAATAGATAAAAAGTCAGAAAGTGCTGCGACTGTGTTGGTCATACACGTACAGTAACACACACGTCTCCCTCCTTAACTGCATATCCACCTCTGCGCACACATGCAAACACACCAGTGACTCCTGTTTATTGAGTCGGATGTTAAATTGTCCTCCAGCGAGGAGCGCTGAGGTTCACAAGTGTTGAAACAGACTGGGCCTTGTGTGAAAGATATCCTAGCGCACCATGTCCAAGTGTGCTCTGGAGACTGTCCTATAAGAGGTTGACCAGGCCACATCGCAGTCTTTTTACTAGATGAATTTGTGCTGCTCCTTGTCCAAAAGCTACAACAATCCATCTGTGTGATGTGTAAAAAAAAAGGCTACTGGCCTGCTTAGGTCTGAAAATTCAGTGGATTTGTATTTGCCCAAAGGGCACCTGTGGAGCAAGTTTATTTTCCAAATACTAAAGGACAATCATTCTGTGTATTTAGGATGGCTGGATTCTGTGAATACATTTAATTATATATGACATCAGTGGAGATACATGATTGAAGCCCTGGATTTTAGCTAAAAATGTCATTGTCAATGTCATTCTCTGTAGGTAGGAATGAAGGTGGTTTAGGTTAAGAGGCTGAACATGAAGTGAGCTCTGCAGTGACACAGCTCCCACTTGTGGACAGAAAAAATACAACCTGTCCAGATCACTTAGTCATTTTATTCAAGAGGTGCAGTAAAATCTCTGTTGCTCCTCAGCACAACAAAATCCAAAAAAAATTCTAATGATCTAACAACATAACACTTGCCATTAGTCTTAGTTATACAGGACAACCTAACTCATGAGGGAACCCATTTTTGGGAAATAAACCTCAATAAATGTTTCACAATGTGGCCTTTTCACTCAGCAGGGGCTCGTTGTCAAACTGCATAAACAAATATGACGTAACCGGACTGGTGTAAAGTCACGTAAGTAACTGGTTGTCTCTGAATAATGAGTGGTCATGGTCTCGCTTGGTTTGCCGTCAATTGGAGACAGATGTGAGGGAGAAAGCAACCCATGGGTGGTGTAATCTGGGTCAACCTCACATGGGGAGAGACAAGCAAATACAAACACAGGGGTCCTCTCCGAGCATCGCGTGACCACTGTGTTCTGGCAGCCATTGTGTCATGGTTGTTGAATGGGGCTGCTCCTAGTGACAACAACAGCTAATGCTGTGCATCAGAAAGATCCCACCAAGGTCACAACTTTGACTATATTTAGAAAGATTAGAAAAATTTTAAAAAAGGAAAGAAACACATATACCATGTACCTCAGGCTAAAGCTGGTATTCGTGTCAGTCCCTGTTAATTTATAATGTTGAAGAAAACAAGGCACAGAATATGTCATAAAAAACTCCAGTTAAAATGTCTTCATTAAAGGCATGGTCACATTTAACCTTCAAGTGATGAAGTGGGCTCATTTACCTTTGTGGCACAGTGATATTTTAAATCATAAAAATGTTTTCTACTATGAATTTGTCAATCTACTTCTACTAGAGTTTTTCAGTTTTTACAAGAATTGACCAGTTGGTGTGACAAGAATAATGGAAAGTTGTTTAGGGTCATTTACGAATCTGGAAATATGTTTTCTAACATTATAGGCTATGACTTCATTGTAATTTTCCATTTCTAATAATTACATTGTAATGTTACAAGGTAAAGCATAGCTAACAGACCCAGAAAAAGATTCAGAGATAGCCTAAAGTGAAACAGGGAACAGAAAGGCGGGTTGTAGACAAATTTGATGCTATCAGGGATCTTTGAATAATGTTTGAGCCCATCTCTGTGTGGATAAAAAGTTGCAGCCAAGTATGGCATACATATCTGATGGAATTGTCAATGTCAAAACTCCTATTTGCATAAAAAAAAGATTAAAAACCATAATTAATTAGATTAGAACTTTTTAGAACATCTATCATGGATGAAGGAATGGTAAAGGTATAACGACACAAATAGAGCTCATGTACACTTTATTAGGTATACCTGTTTAACTGTTTAACATACATATCTAAACAGCCAATCACATGGCAGTAACTCAATGCATTAAGGCACAAGGACATGATCAAGACGACTTGCTGAAGTTCAAACCAAGCATCAGAATGAGCAAGAAAGGCGATTTAAGTGACTTTGGACTTGGCATGGTTATTGGTGCCAGATGGTCTAGTCTGAGTATGTCAGAAGCTGCTGATCTACTGGGAATTTCCCAACACAAGCATCTCTAGGTTGTGATGATACAAGCTAATAGGAAGGCAACAGTAACTCAAATAACCACTTGTTACAACCAAGGTATGCAGAAGAGCTTCTCTGAATGCACAACATGTCGAACTTTGAACCAGATCACATGCAGCAGCAGAAGACCACACCAGGTGCCTCTCCTGTCAGCTAAGAACAGGAAAGTGAGGCTACAATTCAAATGGGCTCAACAAAATTGGACAACAGAAGATGGAAAAACGTTGCCTGGTCTGATGAGTCTCGATTTCTGCTGCAATATTCGGATGGTAGGGCCAGAATTTGGCATAAACAACATGAAAGCATGGCTCCATCCTGCCTTGTATCAATGGTTGAGGCAGTAGTGTAATGGTATGGGGGATATTTTCTTTGAACCCTTTGGTACCAACTGACCATTGTTTAAGCATTGTTTAAGCACCACAGCCTACCTGAGTATTGTTGCTGACCATGTACATCCCTTTATGCTCACAGTGTACCCATCTTCTAATGACTGCTTCCAACAGCATAAAGTGCCATGTCAAAAAGTGCAGATCATCTCAAACTGGTTTCATGAACATGACAAGGAGTTCTGTGTACTCAAATGGTCTCTACAGTCACCAGATTTCAATCCAATCAAGTACCTTTGGGATGTGGTGGAACAGGAGATTCACATCTTGAATCTGCAGCAGCTGTGTGATGCTACTGTATCATGTCAATATGGACCAAAATCTCTGAGGAATGTTTCCAGCACCTTGTTGAATCTATGCCACAAAGAACTAAGGCAGTTCTGAAGGTAAAAGGAGGTCAAACCTGGTACTAGCAAGGTGTACCTAATAAAGTGGCTGTATATATATTTATGTATTTAAAACCTGTCCATTTAGAAAGCTTGGTTGCTTCAGGGTTACATGAAAAGAAAGTTGTGATGCATTTTGGCATAGAAGCCTTTATTAGGGGGTCAAAAAATGAGAGAGAGCACAGAATACAACCTGTAGAACAAAATACCTTAAAGGATGTGATTAACAGTATAAATCTGCACAAATGCTCTGTAAAACGAAAAATCTCAGCACACAAATATATCCACTAAATTTTTGTCTTTAGCCTAATCAGTATAAAAGTCATAGAATATATCCAGATGCATAACTTTGAGTTGTTTCAATGAGAGAAATAAAATATAATAAATAAACATATAAAATAAAATAAGGCAAAACAAGTTCACACTTTTATTAAACCCATGATTAAAAATAATTTTATGCTTCCTGCTTTTTGTCCCGATATTTAGAAGGTTGTGTCTACTTGTTAGGGTTCACTGGCAGAATAATAAAGCTTCAGAGCACTTCAGAGAAAAGCTAGCTGAGAATCAGCGCCTGTACTAATAATAGCTTTTAATGTGCCAACACCTGCCAAACAGATGTGGGTGTGGTTAATGAAACTGTAAGTGTCAACAGATGGAATGATAATAAGAGATGTTAAATGATATCTGTACACCACAAAACCACACTTTAATACCTCAGCTGTGTTTGTCAGGCTGTGAGAATGTTACAGTATGACTTCATGTTCCCACAGAGTGGCTGTGCTTCATTGTAAGGTAGCTTATCTTGTTGGTTGAGTGTTGTGTTTGGAGCTGTTTGTGTCATTTGACATTTGCTGCATGAGCAAATTACTTTCCCTTTAGTTTGATTTAAATAGCTCCCATTCACAACAACACATCTCAAAGTAATCTTTATGGTAAATTTAAGACTCTACAGTATTAAAGAGAAACCCCCAATGGTCCCCTATGAGCAAGCACTTGGTGAGGGAGAATCCATTGGAGGAGACTTTGTTTAGTGTTTTTGGTTCCCTCTTAAAATATTTGAAGTGTATTAAAGTGAAACTCAGAGTAGCTACACAGGAAGAGATTTCCCTAAATAAAAAAGCAAATCAGAATGAGAAATGAAGAGAATATTGCATTTGGCATGTACAGCTGTAATTCTTAAAGGGGGCCCGTTATGCTTTTCCTTATTTTTTTGTCATATATATCTTGCTGCAATGGTGGATGCTCATATTAATCATGGCCAAAGTCTCAAATAATGAGGTCAGGATACGGACAAGTAATCCCTGTGAGCGAAAACCCCAGACTTCTGACTGCTGTAAACAATCAGTTTTAGACTGTTTTTTCTACTCTTGGCTCTGTGTGATGTCAGTCCCTAATTTGGCCATCTGTGAGCAAAGAAGCCCCACCCACCTGCTGTTCAAATGGTCTGTATGTGAGGGGCAGCCAATCAGAATAAAGTTAGTTTAAAGGAAGAGGCGCAAAATAGTCCATAATAGTATACAGTGACACTGATTGTATTTAAAGCCTTAAATGGTCTTGCATCCGCATACAGTGCCTTGCGAAAGTATTCATCCCCCTTGGCATTCGTCATTCATTGGCATTTTACCTAACTTTTTTTTTCCTCACTGGAATCAACATGATTCGCAGTGACATTTCATGTGATGGATCTGCACAAACTAGGCTGCGTTGGTGAAGTGAAATGAGAAAAAAATATAGAAAAATGAATTTTTAATAAATTAAAATCTGAAGATTGGCATGTGCATAAGTATTCAGCCCCCCAACATCAGTACTTTGTAGCCACCTTTTGCTGCAATTACAGCTGCAAGTCGCTTTGGATAAGTCTCTATGAGCTTGCCACATCTTGCCACTGGGATTCTTGCCCATTCCTCAAGACAAAACTGCTCCAGCTCCGTCATGTTGGATGGTTGTCGCTTGTGAACAACAATCTTCAAGTCTGACCACAGATTCTCAATTGGATTGAGGTCTGGACTTTGACTAGGCCATTCCAACACATTCAAATGTTTCCCCTTAAACCACTCAAGTGTTGCCTTAGCAGTATGCTTTGGGTCATTGTCCTGCTGGAAGGTGAACCTCCGTCCCAGTCTCAGATCACAGGCTGACTGACACAGGTTTTGCTCAAGAATATCCCTGTATTTGGCACCATCCATCTTTCCCTCGACCCGGACCAGTTTCCCAGTCCCTGCTGCTGAAAAACAACCCCACAGCATGATGCTGCCACCACCATGTTTCACTGTGGCGATGGTGTTCTGAGGGTGATGGGATGTTCTGGGTTTGCGCCAGACATAGCATTTTCCTTGGTGGCCGAAAAGTTCAATCT
>VUQS01038976.1:13447-30397 GCA_015108495.1 Heterochromis multidens | reverse complement strand
CACCTTAAAGGCCTGTGGTACGTAGCCCATTAATAAAGATAAGTTGATCATATTTAAGATTGAAGCATTAATTAATGGTAGAACTTCTTTGAGCAGTCTTGTAGGAATGGGGTCTAACAGACACGTTGATGGTTTGGAGGAAGTAACTATTGAAGTTAACTCAGAAAGATCAATCGGAGAGAAAGAGTCTAAATAAATATCAATAGTATTGAATGTAGCTGTACTTAATGATACGTCTGTGAGATGGCTGTGAATAATTTTTTCTCTAATGGTTATAATTTTGTTAGTGAAGAAATTCATAAAGTCATTACTAGTTACGGTTAAAGGAATGCTTGGCTCGACAGAGCTCTGACTCCTGACCTGACCTCCATCCAAACCAACAACAGTAAGAGAGGTTTCAGTAACAGTCCCGTAATAAAATATATAATCATGCATTACTTTTACCTCTCATACATGTGAATTATCTGGTCCTTTTATCCCAGAGGAGTTTTAAACACAGAAGTGATGCTTCACCCACCGCTAACTTTGCATTGACCGAATACAACCTTCAGAACAACAACAACTTCAGCTCTTCCTGCAGATTTGAAGCTTATAGATAATCGATAACGTGGTGATTTGGACCTGGATGAGCTGAGTGAGAAACTCTAATAATGACCATAATTTCAAAAATAAACTTAATGTTTTATTCAATCAGACCTGAAAGCAGCGACTGAGACCATAAACTCATCAGCAAAGAGTTTGCTGAGGTCAGAGATCAGCTGAGCAGGAGGCTCATTTACAATTGGACTTCTTTTCACAACCAGAGGAGTCGCCCCCTGTTGAACATTAGAAAGAATGCAGGTTTAAGCATAGACTGTATATAAAAGATGGAGCTACCTGTTGATTTTGGACACCTCATTTGGAAGCATCAGCGTTAACATTTTGGCTGCCACCATGTTTAGATGAGTGCTAGGTTATCTGTTAATGCTAGCTAGCATGATTATAGACTGTATGGGAGCATCATTAGTGCTCAGTAACATCCAATCAAAATCTTAGAATTTCATGCACCAAAACTGAAGCTCAGACTTCTAGTTAGTACAATTAAATGCACAGCAGCCATATTATTGGTCAGATAATTGCATTAAAAATACTCCAGAAGGCTCCAACAGCACAAACATAGTCCAGAGGTCCAGTTAGCACACAGCTAGCAGCTACAGCCACCTGTGTCGCCATCCACCCGTCAGTCAAAGAGGCCACGCCCCTAATAATGCAAACTTTAAACAGGTGAGTTCTAAAAACATTCTCCCCTCATACAGGTGTTATGAAGAAGAAAATTATCTCTAGAGACCAAAGCGGTTTTTGTATCAGGCTGTAAACATGTTTATTTCTGCTGTAAAGTTTTAACATGGGAGTCTCTGCTGTAGCCTCTAGTGGATATTAGAGGAACTGCAGCTTTTGGAGCTTCAGGGTTGGCTTCAGTTTTTAGCTCCAAAAAGTCCATCTTTTACATAAACTCTTTGATTCTTGCACAAATTAAATAAACCACATTAAAAGTAAGGAATTAAAGTAATAAACGCTCCTCAAAGTAAACCTCAGAAATGCTCCATGAGGGAAGAGTTGTTCATTTAAGGCAGTTAAATACTGAAGTATTACCCTGACATTCAACTGTTTGGCTGTGTGCCTCATAACGGTCAAATCTGCCTTTTTCAAGCACTTAATGTCAACTTAAAACCTCTCTAATTCTTCCCTGGACGTGGGGAAACAGACTCCAGACATCAGCAGTCTTCTCACAAACTGGAAGAACAGTTTTTTTGTCCTGAAGTTTTAAAAACCTGAACACAGAATCAGGATTTTCCTCAAACTCTGGGAGGACACTGACCTATATATGAGTCAGTGAGTCATCACATCTGTTTTTCCTGCTCTGGCAGTCTGACTTTCGACCCCCGACTCCCTCCTTCATTACTACACTACTGCACCATCCCCCTTTCCCTTCACACAAAAATGCTCCTCACTGCTTTTTTCACTCGTACATATCATCACAGACCCCTCTCAGACTCACCCTGCGTCCTGAGGAACAACGCTGGCCTCCATCATATCTCCACAGACTGACTGTTCGACTGCTCCGTCTCTCTCAGCTCCATCGAAAACCCCGCCTCCTCTTTGCCCCCTTTTTTCTTCCTCCTGTTGATCGGAGCAGGACTGAATAAGGAAAAACTACAAGGCAAAGGGGAAAATATGTTCCTGTGTGTGTCAGCCCTCCCCTCTGTTTAAGCCTTGACTTCCTGAGCTGATCGTGAGGCAGGAAGAGGCCGAGCACTTTGGTCAGACTTCCCCTGCTCTGTCTCCTTTTAGCTTATGACACACTCTTTGTTTCATCGCTCTGCAGCTGACCCTGCTCTTTCTGAGCTAAAGTACTCAATCAAATCTTTTAATTTCTGCTGTTTTTTTCCTTGTTGACATCTCATAAACTCTTACAGAAACATGACCCCTGCCTCCTCCTCTTTTCCTTCTCCCCTCCCCTCTTTGCTTTTAAAGTTTTCCAGATGCTCTCCGCTCAAACTCTGGAATGCTGAACTTCATGTTTCCTGCAAGCTTCACTCTTTTCTGACCCTGTTTTCATCTTCCCACCTCCACCTCCCTGCTCACATTTACAACAGAAACTCTGCTTTTGCTTCTCCCCACCTCCTCCTATTTGCTTATCTCTGCTCTCATGTATAATCTCTTTTCCCTGAAGGCATTTCTGCCCAAAGAAACTATTAAGATTGGACTGATACCTTGAATTAAAGTGTCTGTGCCTTCTCTTAGACTTTTTGGGGATCAAAACCAGCAGGGAAGACTTGATGTTTGCAGGTTTGGGAGCTTTTAGAATAGACAAAGCTGCACAGTGAGCAGTAATGTTAGTCACAAACTCTTCAGTGTGTACAGAAGCAGGGTCTAAATGTCTCCCTCACATTTTTTGAAGCCACCAAGCAAACTAACACCAGCCCCCACCCTGCTCTGAGACTGCTCAGGCTGCACTTACCGTAAAACCTTAAAGGTTTATGGACATGCATATGTGGTCAGCCACATGCACGCACACACAAACGTGCACGCATGGTGTCACAATGCAGCCAAGTGTAGCGAGTGTGCAGCTGCTTCCTGTGTGATAATTTTTCACTCCGACGACCTCCACTACTCAGATACATAACCAGGTGTGAGGCTGACTTCACACATATGCTCACCAGCAGTGAGCATCCACCGGAGGGCGCTGCGACACACAGCATTAACCTGGGATGAAACCAGGAAACCTCATTACACACATCAAGAATCATGGTCAGACATTTTCTGCACGCTGTTTTTATCCTCGGCCACTCGAGCAGCGGGGAGCGGGGCTCATTAAAAACTCGCTGTGACCACGGTAACACTCGTCTGCACCGCCATGTAATCACACCACCGAAGCCAAAACAAATCTGACCTTAAACTAAAGTCTGACTTGAAAGATTAAATCGGCACTCACTGATTTTTCTGGTGAGCAGCTGAAAACACAAACACTTAAAAAAAATACAGATCAGTACCAGAGACCAGATATAAGGTCAGGGCCGCAAACCTGTCTAACGTCCAGCAGGGGGCAACTCCTCTGCAGTCTGATTGTATAGAAGTCTATCTGAAAATGAGCCTCCTGCTCACCTGCTCTCTGCACTCAGATGAGTTTATGGTCACTGGTTTCAGGTCTGACCGAATAAAACTTGAAGTTCATTTTGGAAATGATGGTCCCGTAAGAGTCAGGAAGGAGCAGGAAGCAGGAGATGATGTTAAACCCTAACCCTCGGTTTCTCAGTCAGCTCCACCCCTCGATCGTTATGTCTGCTTAAAAAACATACACCTAACATTGTGACGGCCAAAGTGTTCATGTTGAGACTTGAAAACTGGATTTTACTCAGCAGTAGTCTCTAAATGAAAGATACAGCATTTGTGGACTCATTTGAAGGCTTATGTTAGCATTTTGACCTCCACCAGAAGTGACCATATTTGGACAAAAGAGTGGAGTGCTAGGGTATCAGCTGTGGTGTTCTTTGCCAGAGAACTGCCACTGTGTGGGCTTCCTGTTCCACAGGGGGTGGTCTTGAGCTTGTCCAGAATGAATGAGGCTCTGTGAGGCTGCAGAACAGAATTTTTTTTCTGGAAATGTTTGATAAAAGGCCTCAAACAGGAAGTGGAATGGCTCGCCTGAACCAATCAGTGATGTCACCATGACTTTGTCCATCTTTCATATACAGTCTGTGGAAAAAACAACTTGGAGACCAAAGCTGAAAACTGATTAATGCTGCAGTGAACTTCCCTGATTGATGTATGTAATAACTTACCTTTATGTAATCATTACCTGTAGGCGCATCAAACTAGGCATGTGAGGGTCTTCTTCATGTGTCCTGGGCTGGTTTCATGTGCATAAATTACTGCACATGCATTTGTCAGATCACTGACCTCCTGTTCATCAAAGCTTTCCTGATTATCAGCAAGTAAAAAGCCTTTAAAAAGCTTGGATATGTCCTGTATATTATAATGAATAATTGATGTAATGTTATATATTTTATAAGACATTTCTGCTGGCTCTTTGCTCTTCTTGGCCAGTCTTACAGTGAAATTGTGATTTGTAGTATATGTGTCAGTTACAGGCCACCATATGCTGTGCCATAGGCCTGCTGGGATGCGTCTGAATAGATTTCTAACCTCGTCTTTTATCTGCATTCTGAACACAGACGCTGCGTTCTGTTTTAGCTGAAATGGCAACCAAGCATTTGATTTAGGTGATTCATTTGTTTACCGGGAGCCGGCTGCAGGATTTGACTGCGTTTCAACATTTTCTACAGATGACGGTGAATGAGTGAAAAAATGAGAGAATCAGCTGTTTGTACAGCATGAGGTTTTTTTCTCCAGATGGACAAAGACGTGACTAACGGAGAGAATAAAGCCCTCTGAAGGCCATGCGATTTACATGTTTACATACACATATGGAATATATAACATTGCAAAGACTGTATATAAAAGATGCATTAAACTGTCATTGGTTTGTAAAGCCTGATTTTTAAGATTTTAAGCTTGTGTTTTGGATGCTGCTGTGTTATTTTTGTGTGTCAGGAAGTGGCCATATTTGGATGAGAGGGTGGAGTGCTAAGTTATCAGCTAATGCTACCTAGCATGCATCCATAGACTGTATGGGAGCATCACACAGACACAGATACCTGATAATTACTGCAGGTATTAGACTTCTTGGACAGCCTGTTAGTACAATTAACTGCACAGCAGCCATATTATTGGCCAGATAATTGAATTAAAAATGCAGGATTCTATAAAAAGATGTGGCCATTTACTGGACATAAACCCAACCCTAACCCTAACCCTGGGCTGGTCTCCAGTGACCTGGTGGATGCTACTTTTCAGATTACATGCATTATGGCCTTACAGTTCTTCTGTTATAAGACTTTTTGGGGATTGAAAATTCCACATAAAGGGGTAGATCTGAACCTAAACCCTGAATATATTGCCACCAACCTGGTTTTATATATATATATTTATATATATATATATGTATGTGTGTATGTGTGTGTGTGTGTGTATATATAAAGAAGTTGAAGGACTAAGTTCCTCACACTTAAAAACTTACTTTCTGCCAGGATGCTCTCACAGCTGTTCATCTTAGCAAACACAACATGCACAGCTGTGCAGTGTGGACACAGATTTACAGGCTTTTTTCACACAGATGTATGTTTCTACTGTGCTGACTGAAACCTTTCTTTCCCTCTCTGTGCTCGCCTCTATCCATCTCCTGTCTCAGTCTTTCATTCCAGCAGACACACTCATATTCACAGAGTCAACACCACTTGAGCTCACATTGCAAGCCAGCATAATAATAAAGGGGAGTCTGAGTCAGTCTTTGTCTCTGTCAATCACACGAAGCTTCACGGAAACGACTGGCCCAGTTTTAACGTGACTGGTGGATGGTGCAGCCTGCAGTGGAAACCTTTCAGAAATCACACGATTTATAAGGTTTTTCCTGCAAAGAATAAATTAAATAATTCTAATGCATGTTAACTGGTGCCTTAATGTTCTACAGTGCAGTGAACCAAAGTCTCCTGCTGGCTTTCATAACCCTCCATTGGCTAAATACTAAGTGAGCCTAAATTGCCTTGCTTCAATAATGGATTCAGGAAAGTGCTCCATCCATCCATCCATGCAGGGATGCTCAGACCTCCATCTCCTCACCCACCTCCTCCAGCTCTTCTAGAGGGACAGTGAGGAGTTCCCGGCCAATAGGGACATGCCACCTCACTTATGAGGCATCCAGGAGGCACCTGAGCCACCTCAGCTGGTTCCTTGTGATGTGGAGGAGCAGTGGTCTACTCTGAGCACCTCCTCACCCTGTCTTTAAAGCTGAGACCAGACACCCTTCAGAGGAAGCTCATTTCTGCTGCTTGTATCTTTGATCTTCTTTTGGTCTCTACCCAGGGCTTGTGGTCATAGGTGAGGGTAGGAATGTAGATGGATCGCTAAATCGACAGCTTCGCCCTCACACTCAGCTCTCTCTTCACCACAGATGGACATCATCGTCTGCAAAAAGCAGTGATGTGGCCATGAGGACTGGAAACCATCACTGGAAATCAGTGTTTCAGCGGTGCTCTTCACAATTCATCCAAATTAGCCTCAAAATTAAATCCCTGGTGAATAAATATTCTTGTTTCTGCTGTTGAAAGTCAGGAGATCCAACTTAATGCTTTCACTCCTGAGGTCAAAGCATGAGTGTGTGGAAACAAATTCAGCAGCCACTATACATCCATTCATTTTTACTACTTAGCCGGGTCCATTGCTGGCAGCTTTCCCTCTCCTACAGGTCTTCCAGGAGATGCCAAGGCAGTTGGTTCTTCTTTCTTCCGGTCACACGTGTCTGAATCACCTTACCTTTTCCATGTGGAGGAGCAGCGGTTGTGCTTAAGCCCTACCTGAATGACTGAGCTCCTCAGCCTACCTCTAAGACTGAGCCAAAACACCCTTTGAATGAAGTTCATTTATATCACTTGTGTCCTCGATCTTATTCTTCAGTCACTGCCCATAGCTTGCAGCAGGAAATGATGGTAGCTTCCCTCTTTGAATCACCACCTTACTCCATTACATGGTTTTAAGAGCACAAGTGAACACAAAAGCTATGCTGTTTACTTGCCCCTGGTAAGATCTTCTAAGGTAAATTAGACCTCGGGGAGGGGCCACACTTACGGGGGCATGTAGAGTCGAACAGCCATCTCAATTCAATTTGCTGACTTGTATTAATAACAAACCAAATAACTGGATATGCAAAGTTATTAATCTCAAATTTTAAGGCAACAGGATTAAGGTGATTAAGGTGGTTGGGGCTAAGGATACAGCCTAGAAGAAGATCAAGGAACCAAGTTACCTTCCTCTGGATAGGATGTCCTGCCCCTCTTACATTTACATTTATTAGAAGAAAAAGGAGTAGACATGAACCTAATGCTGGTGGATGTTGAAGTTTAGATAACAATAGAAAAGTGGACCTTTCCTGCTCATTTAAAGCTCCACTGTTCAAAATAATCCTCCTTTATCTCACACTGGGCCTCGGTGTGGCCCCTCAGTTCATCCTGTGTTTGAAACAAGCTGTTTTAGCTCCTCCCCATTTAAGCCAACTTTCTTCTGATTGGTTGCCCTTCACACAGCCAGAGCTGTGTGCTTTAGGTCTCAGTCACATGGGCCTAGAGACCAGTCGGCAAACCACTGGAAGCCTCCGGTCGCAGGGAAAAATGTGTATTCCTCAACCGTTTGACGAGTGGTTGCTGGAGGCTGCTGGGTAAAATCAGTTACGAAGAGGGTGCTGCACTGTTACGTTCCCCTGAAAGGTACAGGAGATGTGGGAAAGTAACAAAAAAGTGTCCAGGTTGGAAAAAAGAGAAATGGAGGCAAAATGGTTAAATTAAAGGTTTTTATTAATGTTTGTATTACTAATTGAACTGAAAGAGACGGACAAGCCGGTATCACCTTTAAAAGAAAGAAAACATAAGACTCAGAAGTTGGTCACCAAACTGAAAAGTAAGTCAACAGGCTAAATCACCAAAACACACACTCCTCTCCACAGAGCAGGAGTAAGCAGCCACACCACACACACAGCTCACAAGCTGCAAACCAAAAAGGCTCTCTGGCACCAGAGCTCTCCGCTCTCTGACCTTAAGTAATACAGGGTCAAAATCACAGGCCAGGGCTGGAACATGCACCAAGAACCTCCCTGTGACTGCTTTGGCTCGACTTATCTGTAAACACTCGTTAACAAACCACAGAGCTGTCCTTAAACTTAAAAACGTGCGATGCAAACTGAAATGGACAACGTTCACCTACAAAGTAAAAGTACGATTCAAAAGGTGCAACTTTTACTTTGAAAGTGAACGGACTCCATTTCCAGTGGTCGAGTAGAATCAGTGGACAAGTCGGAGTCTTCCATGCAAACTACGTATACCTCTTTGTGACCAGTTTCACTGTGACCAGTGTCTGCAACCGAAGTCCCACAACCACTCGCCAACCAGTCAGGGAATACATGTTTCCCTAGCAACCAGTGGTTACCAGAGGATTGCTGACTGGTCTCTCGGCCTGTGTGACTGGGGCTTCAGCAATCTATTTCACAGCGACTGCTAGCAACCTCCAGCAACCACTCACCTACCACTTGCCAACCAGTCAGGGAATACCCATGTTTCCCTGGTGACCGGCGGTTGAAAGGAGGTCACCAGCTGGTCTCTAGGCCTGCGTGACTCAGGGCTTAGATGACCATATTAAGGATATCCCCCTTTTATGACATCGTGCAGATCCAAGAGTTGAAAAACTACATGAAGCGGGGGTTACTTGCACACACAGTGATCTCATTATTTGAAACTCTGGCCATGTTTAATGTGAACACCCACCACCGGAAGAGCAGATATATGACAGGAAATGAGGAAAAGCTTTTAATGAAGTGGACTGTGGAGCCTTGGCAGAGGTTTTAAAGTGTGACTGCAGTGCGTTTCTGATCTCTTGAGCTCACTTGTCAATCAAACCATGTGGGCAGCACGGTGACATTTTCTTCTCTTTTCCTTAGTGGAGGAAATTTGTGTTGCTGTAGGTGGCTCTCTTTTATTTATTAATGTGTTTGTTTTATTTTGCCCAAACATGGCCAACTTCTCTGTCCTTCCTGTTCTGTCATTCAACACAAAATGGAACCAAACAGAGCATGTGCAGAGTGTGTACTTATCATACCATACAGGTACAAGCGTGCATTATGTCTCCTGGTGGTAAAAAATAAATCCATCCACAGCTGTTTATGGTCAAACGATGCTGCTGCTGCTGCTGATGATGACGATGCTTTTAAATTGCAGTGTACAGTAATGTGCGTACCCATTGTTGCTCTTTCTTTGTGTGTCGCTCTCACTCTCCCTGCCGCCTCCACACCGATGCGTGTTGTTGCATTAACGCGGAGGTGAAGAGTGGGAGGTAGAGGGCAAACTGAGAGGGCTACAAGAGGGATGGAGCGAGCCAGAGAAGAAAGAGAGTGTGGGAGTCTGAAGCATAGATACATGGAACAGATAGATAGATAGATAGATAGATAGATAGATCTGTCCTTCTTTCTCCTTCGTTGCCTCATTTCTAAAATGTATGATGGTGATGATTTCCCACGGGTAACCCACTCAGGTCAAACTAAATCTAGAAGGTAATGAGAGAAAGGGGGAGAGAGAGAAAGATAGCCATAAAGAGTGATGATGAATGAGGGATGAGATGGAAAGAAAAGAGAGGCAGATGGAGAGGAGAAGTTGGTCTCTTTGCAGCTCCAAAGCTCTTAAAGCCCCGAAGCTGTGTGGAGTGCAAACGGGAGGGAGAGGAGTGGAGGGAGGCTGAGTCGAGGAGAAGAAAAGCTAGAAGGGAGAGAGAGTGAAAGGGAGAGGAGGAGGAGGAGGAGGGTTTGCGTTGGTGTGTTGGCTGGCAGAGAGAGCGCTTGTCAAAAAAACCTTCCACTGACAGAAGGCATGATTCACAGCAGAGGGAGAGAGAGAGAGAGAGAGGGAGACAAGCGACAGAAAAAAGAAAAACAGCAAAGATAAAGAAACAGGGAGTGAGAGAGGAGCAACAGGGGCAGAGATGCCAGTTAAGAAAAACAAATGAGGATGCTGATTTGAAGCAGGATGACAGCACGCCAGCGGGATGGGACTGAGATCGACGGAGTGGATTGACTGACTGTGACCGTGCTGATAAGGTTCTGGCTTTTCTATTGATTGGTTTGGAAAATAGAGCAGGTGGCGGTGGCAGCGATGAAAGAGACCAGGAGAGGAGAGAGAAAGAGAGGATGCTTGAGAACGAAGGCACGCTGAAAGAGATAGAGAGACCTGGAATGATTCTCAACTATCAATAGGCTTCTTTGACGGGTGATGGAAATTAGACAGCTCTGACTGTTTACCACCACATTCGAGATTGGTATGAGTACGGGGACTATGAAAGCGTTCTGAAGATGTTTTTCAGAATACGAATCAATCAATTCTCTTCTTGTGGGGATAAGAAGTTCTCCAGATTCAGTTTTTGAATCTGTAAATTGTGATTTTAACTTTTTTTTCCTGCTGAAGTGGTCCTGAGGTTAGCAGATCTCTCAGTTTGTGTGGTGGATACTAACATTTTAAGTGCCTTTTGCAGAAAATAAAGTACCTTATTATACACTTACTGGTACAGTTTGTCACTGTACCCTCTCGGGTTCTGCTGGTGGAGTCTCGACAGGAGGTCTGTTTGTACCCTTATGATTTGTACTTTTCAGAGGCGAGGCTTAATTTTGAAAGGTGCAAAATTGGTTGCAGGAGTACCTGTTAATTTATTTTATATATTTTTATTTTCATTCATGCATACACTTGGAATTCGATGGGCATTTTTACAGCATTTTCTGGTCTTTCTGACCACTCAAAATGGTGTTCATCTCAGACCTGCAACTACAGCCAATTTAGAATTAGCAGTTAATTTAACATGCATGTCTTGGAGCACTGGAGAAAATCCAGAAGGAAGGTCCGAACTTTAAAATCTCAGAGTAAAATGAATATTTTGCCTAATTTCTTATTTATTTGGACAAACACAGGCTTTGCTCTGACATTGCACCTTAAAATCCAGAAGAAATGGGCCAAGTCTGTACCTTTTACTGCTTGCAAAGACACATTTATCTTTTTGGTCCCTCGGAAACGCACACATAGTTACCCCGAGTTCTGATAATTAGACCTACAGGGTATTCATGTGAGTGTATTTGCAGGGGGATAAATGGGCTTAAGCCGTCCTCCTGTTTCTGACAGTCTATGAGGCAACACTGAGAGGTAAATATTCTCCCACAAAGCTGGAATTAGAAAGCTGTCTGCTGTAAATGGACCACTTTAGTACATAAACCTAAATCCAAATAAAAATGGCAAATCAAGGAAAATCAGCTTTTAATTTCTCATATGGATGCTTTGCAGGAATTTTGACGCCATCTTAAATTTAGTTTTGGCAACAAATTTGCATCAAGCTCTAAAGCAGCTTGGTGCTGCATTTACATCATTTTGTCTTGGCTGTGAAGACCGTCTCGCCTTTTAGGTTGTAAGAAGTATATGTGTATAATGTCTGTGATATTGTTCAAAGGGTTTAGCCAAGACACCAGTTCTTTTTTAGTATGACCAGCAGGTGGCCTCCTCCCCTGCCGGAGGATGTTAGCAGCTCTTTTAATTCTGGTCACTTGGTGCTGTTGAGCGTGATAATGGGCTAGGTGGAAATAGCCAACTTTCAGCTGTGGTACACAAGTTCAAGGCTCGAGTCCCAGACTTGCCTTTTAGACTTAACTTTCTTTACGTTACAGCATTTGGTTAGGCTCAGGCAAGAAAAGAACTCAGTCTGGTTAGGTAAAAAAATACTCGCTTAGGTGTAGGCACCAAAAATACCCGACTAGGTTTAGCCATTGACAGTACTCAGTTACATTTATTACTGGGTTATCCTTAGGCCAGGAAGTACTTGGTTAGGTTTAGGCTACAAAAGTACTTTTTAGGCTTAAACCAAAAAGTACTCTAGTATGTGTAGGCTCCAGAAGTACTCTGTTACATTTAGGATCAAAAAGTACCAGGTTAGCTTTCAGGCAGAAAGTACTTGGTTAGATTTAGGCTAATAGTACTCCAAGTTTAAGCTCTAAAAGTACTTGGTTACATTTAGGCTCAAAAAGTACTTGGTTACATTTAGGCTCAAAAAGTACTCAGTTACATTTAGGATCAAAAAGTACTGGTTTAGCTTTAGGGCAGGAAGTACGTGGTTAGGTTAAGGCTAATAGTACTCCAAGTTTAAGGTCCAAAAGTACTCGGTTAGGTTTAAGGTCCAAAAGTGGCCTACATTTTCTACATTTTCTACATTTTCAACATTTTCAAACCTAAAGAGTCGATGAGTTATCTCAGCTTTGAGGTGAGTGATTGAAATGAATATCAACAGTAGCAACAGATAGCACTGATTGACACATGAAAGGGTGGTAAATACTTTAGAAGGTTACCATCTATCCATCCATCTTCTTCCACTGGAGCCTATCCCAGCTGTCATAGGGCGAGAGGCAGCGTACACCCTGGACAGGTCGCCAGTCTGTTGCAGGGCTTTAGCAGGTTACCTACTCAACCAAATCCTGGACTGTCCACTGGCAGCCAACTGTCAGCCACAAAGTGATGCAGGACAAGTGAATTTCTTCATATGTGGATGGGGTTTCATTCCTGCAGCACTCTGTAGGCTAGAGGACATGGTTCACTACTTTTTGGACAGCGCACTTCTCCCCTGAGTTTGTAAAATGCTCTGCAGGCACTGTGAGAGGAAAGTTTTAGAGGAACTCTCAGTTTGAGATTGAACTTGAAATCAAATTTAACTTTAACTTCCTCAAGCTCCAAAAACATAATTCAACCTACCTGTGTCTTTCTTTAGACCATCCCTGCAAAGTAAAGGCCACATTCAGGTTAGTCTCATACCCAATCAGGGTTATTTTTCTCAGAGGACTTTATACTGCCACTGTCACAGGCTGAACAGGACTTCTAGTGTCAAGTAAACTGGATGAATGTCGCTGTAATTGGGTGTTCAGAATCAGAATCAGAATACTTTATTAATCCCAGAGGAAAGTATGTGGTCACAGTTGCTCCAGGACAGTAAGAAAGTAATTAACAAGTTGAAATACCAATATTAAATAATACAATAAGCTCATTGTTATTATTACCTAATATCCTGCTCACTGACTTTGATACATATGGAGAGACTTTTTCAGGCTCTTTTCCATTCAGATTATTTTTGTTTGCTTTCTCTCGCTACAGCCAGACGACAGTAATCATCGAACACAGCCAGAATGAGAAGAGAAGCTTTGACTGGATTCAGTCGTCCATCCACTGTCGCTCTGTCTGATGGACTGACGCTCTGCTGGATGAAGATTTAATTGGGTCTGAACAAACACACAGAACAATAAACAGCCAGAATAAATACAAATGCAGTCACGTCGGGAGGCGAGTGGGAGAGAAGATGAACTAAAAACAGCAACTGTGTGGACATGAAAACCGGACCTGTTTCATCTTTTCTTTCCTTTTTCTGAAGGTTGTTTGGAATATTTCTCAAAGTCGGATTCCTCATGTTGTTTGGACCGTTTTTATGTCATGGATTATTTGACAGGAGGGGATTTTTTTGCAGTGCCATACTTTGATCAGAAATTCTCCTGACTTCTCATTAAAACAGAAGGAACATGCTTCACGAAAATGTTTTTGAATGTGATGTTTTATTCTGCCATGGCCGTCTCAAACCCAGCTGCCATGCCTCTTTCACTTCCTGAATTTTTCTTTTAGATTTAGTGAAATTAACGACTTCACAATTCACTCTTCAAGCTTCACCCGTGACTCCCACCAACCCCTCCCACCCTCAGCCATCCAACCAATCATGGGCAAGCCTCTTAGCCGTCCCGGGTGTTTCAGGAAAAGTTCTTGCTGCCTGGAGAAACATGGAGTTGGGGATGGGGGAGTGGGAGGGCGGGATGGGGGAATGGAAGGGGGATATGGAGATGGCTACATACCCCAGCGATCCATTTATGACACCATGTGCATCAATCAGCAGATTGACAGCCATCACCACCACCACCCTGGAGGGTCCATACGGCGAGACGGCGGCGGCGAGGGGAGTTTTAGCTACTCTGCAAGTGGCTCGCTCAGAGTCAGCAGAGCCCCCCCTGACATGTTTGATTCACAGCCCCGCTCTTTAACGCCAAACCCCTCCTTTGTGCGGCGCCTGGATGAACGAGCCATCTATGATTCACTGAAGCTCGGAGGTCAGGATGGAGATGACGCCGGCTGCCATTCGCCGGGGCGTTTCACCCGATCGGTTTCTCCCTCTGTGTCTTCATTCTCAGCTCCGGGGGTGTCCTCCTCCTCAAAGAAACACCACCATCACCACCACCATCACCATGGAGACAGCACAAAGAGCCGAGATGGTCGACATTCCTGGAAAGTCCTGACGCCTCCGAAACACCTGGAGTGTCTGGAGCTGACTACATCTGAAATGATGGACAGAGGAGGTGGATATCTAAACCCAGGGCATTACCCTCCTGTTGGGGGGCAGTCCTCCTCTCTCACCTCCCCCCTCATTTCACCCTTCTCCGGCTCCCCTCTCTCTTCAGGCTACCATACTCCGGTGTTTTTCTCCCCTGCCAAACCTCGACCCAGTCAAACTCAGAGTTTACGCTGTTCCCCTCCCCACGTGATCCAGCCCAGGCATTACTCCCAAACCCAGAGTCTCAGGCTATCACCGCCCCACGAGCTGAGGAGGTCCCCTTACCGGTCCCCGCTGGTCCAACTGTCTGCTCACGATCTGGAGCAGGACCTCAGGGATCGAGGAGGAGGAGGAGGAGGAGGAGGATGGGGACGTAGTGAGCGAGAAAGGGAGTGGGAGAGGGAGAGAGAGAGGGAGATGGAGCGAGGGTGGGCTCAGCGAGAATGGGAGAGAGAGAGGGAGAGGGGAAGGCTGGAGAGGGAGAGAGCACGGGAACGGGAGAGGAGGGAAACATCTTTCGCGACCTTCGGGTATGGTCGACCAGTTCCTCTGCGCTCAGACTCAGTGTTTTTAGAGTCCGACCAGGGTCTAGACACAACTCCATTACTGCTCCCCCAGCCCTCTCCTTCACCCTCGCCCAGTGCTGCCCCCAGAATGGGCACCGGGGCGGTGGGTAGGAACAGAGCTGGGTCGAAGGTCGGCCCTGAGAGCATAGGCGGAGGAATGGTTTCTAAGTACGACAATGGGGGCATAGGTTTGGTTTTGGTTGATAGTAAATCTGGGTGTGGGCCGAGGTTAGTGAGTGAGGTTGGGGGTGGAAACATGACGGAGGCTGAAATCAGGGCAGGAATACAAGAACACCATCGCACTGAGAGCTGGAACAAGTATGACAATGGATCCAGGGCTAGTGTGAAAAATGAAACGAGAATGGGCTCCCAGGTGAAAACAAGACCAGGGGGCCGGGATTTGGAAGGAAAAGTGCAGTCTGGGGTGGAGAGGGAAAATATGGCTCCATCTGCAAACAAGGAGGTACACAGGGCAGGGTCATCAAAGAGTGGAGAAAGACCTGGAAGGGGTGCACCTAAACCAGAACCTATAGCTGAAGCTACACCCGCAAATGTGACTGAGACTGAGAGCAGGGCTGAGCCTGGAGGTAAAGCAGATCCTGCAGCTAGTTGTGGTCCAGGGATGAAGCCACAGGTAGGAGCAGAAGTGGAAATTAAGGCAAGTTCAAGGCAGGTGGAGAGAAAGACTGAAGTAGAAACTGAGGTAGTTAAAATGAATAATGAGGTTGTTTCAGCTGCAGAGTCCAGGGTGGAGGAAAAAGTTGAGACCGATGTTAGGAGTGCTCCTACGTCTACAACAGTAGAAGGTGGAGCTGGCAGTGAGACAGCAAATAAGACTAACTTTGAGAGTGGGGTTCTCAGTGAAGCCAAGAACAGCACCAGGACCACAGGTAAGGACCAGACCTGTGCTGTGGCTGAAGATAAAACTGAGCTTCCTCCTGGAGATCAACCGGAGAAAAAGACTTTCGACATTGATAAAATTGAATCCAGCCATGTAGAGAAAAGTTCAAAATCCAAGAAGTCCAAATCATCCAAGTCCAGTTCCAGGACCCGACCAGGCACAGCCACGGGGCTGCGGCCAGGTGTGGTCAGCCCTCGGCAGAGCAGAGGGCTCGGAGACCTCGAATCAACGGGCCCGGCTGAAGGCATTGAGTCCACGTGGCCTCGCCGAATCATCGTAAGAAAGAGGACTGTTCGTCAAGGTGGAGCGCTCCACAATCTCCCCATCCTCCCCCCACTCCCCTCCGTCCTCTCTGCATTGGAGAAGAGGCGCCCACATGGCCACCTCCGTACAGGCCACTTCTCAGAGAACCCATTATCAAATATAACAAACTCTTCAAGTATTGTGGGGCGATGCTCACTCAAAGAGCCCTCTCACCAGGAGCCAGGACTGGGGACCAGTTTGGTGGGCAGGGCTTCGCTGAAGGAGCAGAACTTGGAGCACTGGAGGATCTGCAGAGAGCAAGAGGAACCAAAGAGATCCAGGAGCAAGGAAAAACAAGGAGAGAAGACTGAGAAGGAGGAGAGGAAAGGGAAGGAAGAGAAGAGAGAGAAGGAGAGGAGAGAAGAGAAAGACAAAAAGGAGGAGAAAGTGGAGAAGGACAAAGAGAAGATTAGCGTGGGCCTGGTGGAAGAACTGAAACGAGAAAAAGCAGAGAGAGCGGTCGAAGAGAAAATCCAAGAAAAAGCAAACAAAAACAAGGAAGTGAGAAAAGACAGAGATATAGAGAGAACACCTGAAAAAGTGGAGGAGAAAAGTATGAAGATAAAGGACGGAACACATGGGCGAGGCTTGGAGGCGGAGGTGGTGGCAAAATTACAGAAAGAAGAAGGGGAGGTAGAGGGAGGAGAAGGAGGGACA
>VUQS01038972.1:9842-25369 GCA_015108495.1 Heterochromis multidens | reverse complement strand
TATATATATATATATATATGACCATTTAATATTTGTACATGTATATTTTCATCATCTCTTTCTCATTATGTCTTTCTCCTCCTCCATCACTGCTCTCTTTCCTCCCTCATTTCCCCTTCATCCTCTTCCTCCTCACCTCAAGTCTCATCTCCTGAACTGAAGTCAGGGCTTCACACATGAAAACATGCATGAACATACTTATTTATTCCCAATATTGTTGAAATTACTTATTGTCAGAACATTAGACACGTGACCCTCCCGTCTCATTATGCCAGCTAATGTTTGGCTCGAGTGTCCTAAAAATCACACTTTTCCTCTGATAAACAGTTGGATTAGATTCTCACATCATATGAGAGTTTATTCGCTAAGTGTCTGAGTCCAAAAATGTCAGATCCACTTCAAAGAAAGTTTCACTAATGTCGGCTAACAGTGGCTAACAGAGGCAAAAGGAGCAGCGCTTACCGACAGAAAAGTTCAGCATATCATCAACAACTCACCCCAGTATTCCTGTCATCGGACAGAAGTGAGCTTCACTGACTCATCAACTCGTATCAGACTCGTATCGGACTCATTTCACAAAGTTTTCCAGCCTCTTCTAGAGTAAATAGACGTGAACACCCAGCATATTGACAGCTGAGGTAAACAGCAGACTGACAGCCTACATTCACTAGAGATCAACGGCGGCCAGTTATTTGTCCTACAGCGGCCACCATAGCTAGGATTAAGCACTTGAATTGGGAGGGGTAAGAAAACAGAATTCAGTTGACTGCAATCTGCAATCTACTGACATCTAGTGGTGAGATTTTGCACACTGCAACTTTAAAAGATGGTATAAATGTCTTTTAGGAAGGACTTCAATAACACAGGTTACTTTCCCCAAGCCTTTGTTTTGTTTGTTGTACTTTTTAAATAATGAGGCTTTTATTTTGCTGCCTAAAAGTATAGCGTATTTACAATGTCAGGTGGGGAAATACTGTTGGTTTTTTGACTAAAATACCCAGAAGTTAACTTCTGGGTATTGATTTTAATATACCCCAGATTAGTTTTAAATCTGCTGAAATTACGCCCTTAATGACGGATTCTATTGTAAAGTGCTACTTTTATAGATTACAGCCTGAGCCTTTTCTTTGTTAAAATATTTTGTAGAATGCAGTTTGTGCCAAGATTTGTGAACCTTGCTCACTTGACCTGTAAACAAGTTCAGAAACATTTCACATTCCCAGAAAACACAAAAAAGTTTTGAAGAAGTGCTAATTTTTTTTTTGTTGAAGGTGCCGATCCTGGCTGCAGCTGTGTAACTAAAGTATAAATGATGACACAGAAGTGCTTAGGCTGTTCTGAGGTGAATGGGAAATCTCCTTTCAAGCTTTCAGAAGATGCTTTATTATTTTAACAGTCATAACTACAGATTTCAGGCATTCTTTTTATTTATACAGTGAGCAGTGCTGCAGTAGTAACAGGTTAAGGGTAACAGGCAGTAGCAGTGATTCTCTTTATAAATGTGACATTTTTGCTGCATGACTAGTGAAGATTTTGCTGAGTCATTTTCCCGGCTTAGCTTTTGCCTGGATGGGCTTTTTACGCTGATGCAGGTGGGGGCGAGCTGGGGGGAGAGGTTTGCGGCTCTGGCAGGCCCTGTTTCCTGATAAAGAGAGAACTGGATCTTTAGGAGGAAATTGAGAGCATTCGCCCTTTAAGGAGCTCAGTGTCTCTGATTTGGCACGTGGGCCAACGATGACAGGAGCACAGGTCTTAGGGATGATGGTGGTCATGGTCCGAGTCAGGACCCTTCCTCTTCTGGACCCCAGAGAAGGAGCTGCTGAGGGCTTCTGTTTCTTGTCTGGAGCTTTGCTCTCTTGTTCCTGAGGCTGTGCCTGTTGCAGATTGTGCGACTGCCAGTTTTGCATCTTAGACTCCAAGTCTTTCAGAGCCTGATCAGTGTAGGCCTGCATTTCTGTGCGCACCTCTGAAATCTGAACTTGAAAGTCGTCCTTTAAGGCCTTTGTTCTAGCCTCAAGCTTTTCCTCAAATGTTGCACCCAACTCCTCCTCATCCTTTGGACACATCTCATGTTTGCGCTCATATGTCAGCACTTGTTTTTCCTCTTCACCACTCACCTCCTCACCCTCAGCCTCCACGCTCACCTGTGAAAGCTCTATTTCTTTGACTTTTTGCACTAGCTCCAGTATGCTGGTCTTCGGGAGTCTTACACCCACTTGTGATCTGATCTGGTTACGTACCTGTTGCAAAACAGACTGCATTTTTGCTTGCGGCTCCTTTTCTGCAGGTACACTGTCCTTCGAACATTTATCATCCAGACTGAGAGAACAGGCATGCTCCGCTGCTGCTGCAGCATTGTTCTGTTGTTGCTCCTGTTGTTCACTGTTCACCAGTATTTCTGGATTTGTTTCGGAGAAAGAATCACCCATTTTTATTTTCAGTCTTGTCTGGCTCCTTTGAACTGAGCTACTATAATTATGTGAGCAGTGCAACTCGGTTCATCAGCACATACTCTACCCCTCCCATGTCACACTATTAAATCATGCAATAGTAGTAGTTATGTAATACAGCTACAATTATTTGATCACGCGTGTTATGTTCTTTTGTCTGCATGTGTGTCGTTGCATCCCATGACAACATTTAGCCTCCTGGTAACAGCATGAAAAACAAAGATCTTCAGGGACAGCTGGAACGCTGAGGGCTGGGTTTGAATTTCTCATTAGTGATTAGTGAGCTGTTACTGGAAAGTAGAGCTGTAACATACAACTAACAAATCTGCTGTTTGACAGACGATTCGACTGGATATGTTCTTCTATCAAATACATGAGGAAGACATACATGTAATCATAGCATATGATAAAAAATTACTGAAGATTTTGTGTTTCACTCTATGTCTAGGAGGTCAGGGTGGAGTTACTCCAGAAGATTCTGCAAAATAACTGTGAGCTATGTATGTATGTGTGTGTCTATACACACACTAACTTTAGCTTTATCTGAATTGACAGGTTGTTCTTTGCTTCTTTGGACCAAGAAGTTGATGTTTAGTGCAGAGAAATAGTGCTGTTTGTGCTTGGGGTCACAGGCTCATCAGCTCACTTGCATGCACTGCCTGATTTAGGGGTAATCAACATACACTGCCTTTGTGATTCTTTCAGCAGGATCCTTTAGATTTGATGTAGGATCCTTGAATTGGATTGTTTCAGCAGTGATACGTCACACTCAGGCCTATTTTAATCTGAGCATCTTGTTATGGTTATGGATTTCTAACATTCTCTATTTTTTTCATTATCTTTTCCTTTCTTTTGTCATGAAGATTGTTGTATAATAAACTGGCACACTCTGACTCAGGAATGTCTTGCACAGATACCATTTGCTCTGAGATCATTTGCACCTTTTGTGAAAACATTACATGAACCATGACTAAGTTATAGTCAATACGATTTTTAATGAGACTGGAATAGTTTTAAAATCAATGGAAAACTAAAAGTGAAGGAGGATGATTGATGGGATGGGGGGGTATTTTAAAGCACATGAGGGTTCACTCAGCATAAACCCTTTGAGCCAATGAGAGTCCGCGATGTGTGAGCCTCCTCTTGCCGCTAAACACTAACATATGAGCCTCTTCTTCTTCTCCTAGAAAAATGCAGCTGTAATTCAAAACCTGTGTGGACAAATTTGTTTTTTTCTGTATCCTTTTTGAAGAATAATGTTTAGATACAAAAATGTATTGTGAAATCATACAGAGTAACACACAGTTAGTCACTTTTTTTCATTAGCAAATGAAAATTTTCTGCAAGTCTCAGAACAGATTTACTTGTCGGTATGACATCTTTTGCAGATACGAGCTCTCACAGTGAGCAGCATCAGTCAGTGAATGAAGTGATGACGAGTTTTAATAGTTTTGAAATATTTTTTTGAAATTATTGAAATAATTTCCTAAGCAATCATTGCATAACAGCAAAAGTGCTCAAAGCATCAGCACGCTCTCCTCCTCCAATGCCTCCTCCTCATTGGTGGGAGTGGATTTGCACACTTCCTGCCCGGCTTTTAAATTCAGGCAATCCCCACAGATTTCATTCAGACTGTCAGGTCACTTCACCTCCAGCAAAGATGGTGAGTTGCTTGTCACTGATGAATTCTCTTAAATGCTTCCTTTCTTCAGTCTCATGTCACACTGAGAATTTGTGTTTGCATGGAAATAGTATTTGTTAGTCTGTGAAAGCTGTTCTTTTTCGTTAAGTCATGACTTACAGTGTGTTTCTTTTAATTATAGACAACATACACAGACAAAGGCGAGAAGGTAAATAACTAATTCATGTGTGTTGCACTGCAGAGATTATTAATTGTGTTGCAGCTGTCAGTTATACCACTGTTGACTACAAGCTGGGTTCAGGATTATTAAATGTTAAACAGTGCTGATGATTGAAAGAAAAAAAACTTCCAGATGTGACTGATTTTTGTTATTTCTTTTTGTCTTTAGCACGAACAGGGCAGGTTCCTCTGCTTTGATCATTTAACATTCTGGGTTGGAAATGCAAAGCAGGTAAGTTAACTCCACTTTTTGCATCACAGAGCTGTTTTCTTTAAAAAACTCTGGAGTTTTATTGGTTACCCCAAGGGGTGGAGGGAACGCAGCACATAAAACACCAGACCACATACTCATTTTCCCACCTCCAAGAACCACTATGGAACAAACAGCATAGAAAGTCATCGCCAGGAGATGGCGCTAAAGCCAGTCTGTTGCAAACATGCCAAATTTCAGCTGACTGTAAGTCAGTTCTACATTTCTTCACTGCTTTCATTTGTCTCCAACAGGCTGCATCGTATTATTGTAACAAGCTTGGATTTGAGCCTTTCGCTTACCAAGGTTTGGAGACGGGCAGTCGTGAAGTGGTGTCACATGTAGTCAAACAAGGCAAGGTAAAGAGCACTCAGTGCCCGAGAAAACGGAAATTAGTTTCAGGCTAATTACACAACTTTTCTCACGATATGTGGATTTGTCAACAAACGGCTGAATCAGACTCAAAGTGAAGCTGTTTACAGAGTAACTCAAGTGTAAGTTAAAGATGCACAGAGGCAGGAGTTTAATCGTTCACTTTGTATTTCACAGATCATTTATGTGTTCTCATCTGCCCTCAATCCTGGAAACAAAGGTACAGCACTGATAAGGAGCTGGGTTCCTAATAAGGTTATAGCTGAAGTAGTTACAGTTACTTTCACAATTATTTTTGACTTTTTGTTTTTTGGTGTTCACAAGGAACTTCATTAGTAAGATGTCACTTTTTCTGGGTATAAAACAACGAATCTATTTCATTTTTGCACATATACTACTATGTTGCTATTTTGTTCATTCTTCCTTTTATTCTGTAGAATAACTTTTATGTCTACAAAATTAGTTATGGTCTGCTGTAAGAACATAACTGAGCCTTTATGATTAATATTAATGAGCAAGTAAGGAAGAAATCAAAATGAAAAGTCCCACTCAAAACTATTTCTTTTCGCACACTTTCACTATAAATCACAAAAATATAAGTTAAAAGAGTTATAAGAAAGCTTTGAATCAGATATTCGTTCATGGCTAAAGAAAATGTCTCTTCTCATCATTTTCTCAGAGATGGGAGATCATTTGGTCAAGCATGGGGACGGAGTGAAGGACATAGCATTTACCGTTGAGAACTGTGACTTTCTGGTTCAGGTAATGCTTCAGGTTTTATTTTACGCGTGCATTCTCAGCTGTTTTTTTTTTTTTTTTAAAGTTATTTGCTTATATAAAGTTATAATGAAGTTTACTAATTGAAAGCTTTTGCTTGCATAATGCATTACCATTATTTCCCTCTCAGAAAGCCCGGGAGCGAGGGGCAGTCATTATAAAGGAGCCCCACACCCTGGAGGACAAGCATGGTAAAATCAGGCTGGCTGTGCTACAAACGGTAAGTGCCGTACATTTATACTGAATATGTTAGATGCTATGATTCAGGGCTTTATGAAATAAGCAGAAAATGTCAGAAAAGCCAGGATTTATGATTTTCTTTTGTTTACTTCAGTACGGTGATACCACTCACACATTTGTGGAGAGGACAGGATACACTGGCTTGTTTCTGCCTGGTTTCCATCCTCCTCTGTTCAAGGACCCCTTACTCAACAAACTGTGAGTAAACATAAGTTATTCTGGATGCGATATTCTTACAAGCTGATAATGTATATTTCTGTCTGAATCACAACTGACTGAATGATTTGTTTGTGTGCTTTTGCTTTAATGCAGCCCGAGTGGAAATCTGGACTTCATTGATCATGTTGTGGGAAACCAACCAGATGATGAGATGGTTCCAGTGGTGGAATGGTAAGACTCGCAGTATAGTTCTTGTAGAGAGTGTAAAATTGTAGTGTACTATATGTGATAAAAACTTGCTTGTAAAGCCTCTGTGTTGGGGTGGGAGATACTGCAGAAGATACAGGGAGCCTTGAAGGTTTCCTAGCAGAATGTTTTCAATTGCAGCCCGGTTAGGTTAGTTAACACAACTATTTGGTTAGGTTTAGATGCTTTGGGTTAAAATACACCCCTTCAGTTATAATGTTAGCCACATCTTAGAGGGTCTGTCTAGCAAAAAACCTTGAAGGCCAACTTCTGCCATGTGCTTCACAGAAATACAAGTCAGAAAGGTGGAGCTAAAGGGTGTCCGATTCTTACATAACTCATAGCTTTTTTGGCATGACTCCGGGATCAGCATGACTTCGCATTAAGTGGGTTCTCCACATCTGGATCTTGTTTTTTTTAGACCATTAGGGGAAGTAAGGCAGTTCTTTAAATGAGCAAGCTCATTGGTTTAGCCTTGAAGAGGCGTGTAAGACAGTCTGCTGGTTTTTAGATATGAAGAACCTCATTTTTTTCTGGCTCATAAAAAAGTCGGTCACTGATGTTTTTGGGCCAGAAATGTTGATTTCTCAAATTTGATGAGTTTGTAGAGTGTGAATGCATCAAATTATTGGACTTATGGTATAATAACACTGTGAGAGCAACTTCAAGAGCATTTGCACTACAGTGGCTCCTAATCTGTGGTTCTTCGTTTAACAGGTATCAGAGGAACCTTCTCTTTCACCGCTTCTGGTCTGTGGATGACAAGCAACTTCAGACAGAATTCAGTGCCCTGCGCTCAATTGTAGTGGCAAACTACGAGGAGACTGTGAAAATGCCCATCAATGAGCCTGCAATGGGAAAGAGAAAGTCTCAAATCCAGGCACGTTGGTTACAGTTTGACTACTTTAATGAAATATCTGTGTTGCCAGATTCAAACCAGAGCTGAAGTGTTTCAGTTTAGCAAACATTAACCATGTGGTATTTGGACTAAAAACAATTTTATTGACTTACAGGAATATGTGGAGTACTACGGAGGTCCAGGAGTGCAGCATATTGCCATGAACACTTCAGATATCATTACTACAGTATGACTGCTAAAACACTGTGTTTACCTTTGCAACACTTAAAAAAAAAGCTAAAATGTAATGATGAATGCCTTGTTTGCAGATCCGTAACCTGAAGGAGCGTGGGATGGAGTTCATGTCTGTGCCAGAGACCTATTACGACCAGCTGAGAGAGAAGCTGAAACACTCAAAGGTCAAAATCTCAGAGGACCTTGATGTCCTGCAGGTCAGAGCTAAAGCTGCAAATTTAAAAAGTTGGAAGAGTGATGATTTGTGATCCTTGTGTTTTTATGTCATATCCATGCCTGTAACCAAAACGCAGTAACCTCCTTTGATCTTGTAAATTCTAGCACATGTTGACTCAGCTCACTCTCTAAAAACATTTAAGAAAAAAAAAAAAGAAGAAAAATGTGCACAGAACACATTTTTTGTGATGAGTACACACAACATCGAGTCAGTTTTCCATCTTCACAGATAAATCTCCTTAAATCGACAAAAATATTGTCTTGTGACCTCACCCGTACCCAGGAACTAAAGATCTTGGTGGACTACGATGACAATGGCTACCTACTTCAAATCTTCACCAAGCCGGTTCAGGATCGCCCCACTGTGTTCTTGGAAGTCATCCAGAGACACAATCACCAGGTGAGGGCAGCACTGAATACATAAGTAGTGGAAACATAATCTACAGTATGTTTAATGTATTATTAAGAAAAAAAAAAGATTAAGGCTACAATTCACCTTCTCATCCACAGGGCTTTGGTGCAGGAAACTTCAAGTCTCTTTTTGAGGCTATTGAAGCAGACCAGTGTGCTAGAGGAAATCTGACTGTTCTGACACCAAATGGAGATTTAAAGAAGATGTAAACTCAGTGATGCATTCATTTAAGAGCTCTGAAAATGTGCTATATCCATCTACTTGTTACAAAAAGAACACTATTAAATATCCTGCTTTTTCCTGATAAGTATTATACTAACAATGTCTCATATTGTGAGAAATTGTGAGAAATACACAAAGCATGTATACTGATTTTATTCTTTATTTTTTGTGTGATGCATGTTTTATTCCAATTAATTGTTCATTTTATGTCTTTATCACAAAAATGACATGAATACATCAACAACTTCAAATCATAATGCAGTGCTTCCATTTTTTTTTATAAAACATCAACAGGAAAACCATTATTATTGACACAAGCTTGACTCAAGCGAAACATCATCTGAGCTCTCATAAATGAAAACATTTAGCTATAAACTTTTGTTAACTTTTGAACAATAAGGTCAACAGAAACTGGGACTTAGCATGAAGTCTGAAATTGAATTTTCCCCTCCTGTTAAAAGAGATCAATCATTCTTGAATGTGTGCACTGGCTGTTTCTCATAAACTGTGATAACAGCAGGTTTTACAGGTGTTATTCTATACCAGCTCTCCATGAGTCCCAAGTATTTGATCCTGTCCTGACGTATATATTGTTTATGGCAGCTCATTAAATCATTATTCACTGACCACCACACGTCTGCAGTGCTTTCATGAGCTCTTCTATGGCTTCCAAAACGTTTCTGATTCTACATTTCTGAATAGTGTTAAAAATGCCTTTTTAGCACGTCTGGGTTTAGCTTGTCACTTTGGGTCTTAACACAATCAGGCAACATAATAGGTTAGTTCAAGGAGCCTCTGCAGCTATCTGCCCCACACAAACAAGGAATCTTTGTTTCTTCAATGGGAAACTTGTAGTCATAAGTAATCTCTTCATTGATGTTTATTGGTTGGCGGGAGTATATAACTATCTTCTTCTGAGACTCCACTGTGATGATCTTTGCATAGCAGTTAGGCTGTAAGAGAAAAAAAAAAATCCACAAACCTTTTAATGGGAATACCTTATTTGGAATCGCTTTCATCTCTAACCACAGCACCACAGGTTCTTACTCACATTGCAGCTGTGGTTGATAAACCTGGCTAAGTTCCCACATTTAGTAGCATCAATGATGGTGTCCTGATCCACCCGAAACAAATAGCTGCTTCCAATCCCCTCCTCCTCGTACTTCTGCTCCCTCATGTCAGCAATGACCTGAGGAGAAAGAAAACAGATGTGGCTTTCCATGCAAGGGTTGTTTATCACTAGCACTCTACACGTACTCCTGGAAACTACCCAGAACAACCTGAGGCCCCCAGAGGACCAGTGGACTCTTTTAGAGAAACAATCAGGGGAAGAGGGGTTTGTTTAAAAGTGCATGTGTGGCATTTGTTGGAGGATGAGGTTGTGTTATTAAAGTGTGCCATTATTTTGGTTCTGAATTACCTGCCGGATGATTTGGCCCACATACTCAATCACCATCTCATCTGCAGCAATAGGCTCCATGGCAAACAGGCCCCACTCATGGATGTGACTCCTGGTGAAATGAATCCTCTTCTTTCGGAACTATCAGAAGATATAACACAGGCTGCAAACACTGACAGTGGACTGTCACTCAAATATTAATAACTGCTGAGTTAATGTATGTAACTATGTATAGTTAAATACAGTGCTGAGCAAAAATCTTGAGCCACCCCTCATTTCTTTATATTTTTCTTCCACTTTTTAAAGCGGTCTTGAGCAATAGTTCTCCAGGCTTTCTGAAGGTCTTTCAAAGTGTTTCTTTGAACATTGGCTGCTTTTTCACTCATTTTCAGTCCAGTTTTTGTACCTGGCCATTTTCAGAGGAATGTTTTTGGGGTTTTTTTGTTAAACCGCTTAACACTGACCTATGAATCATTTGAGCACAAACAAGGTACCAAATTCAAGGGATGAACCAGTGTTGTGTGTACACATAACAGGCAACTTAGCAAAGAACCAATGTGAAATTGTATCTTTAGACACTTTGTTACTTGCAGCCTGTCACAAAAACACATAATTTGTTTCCATTTCTTTAAATGAATCTATGAAAAATGGCAAAGATAACACAGTTTGACAGATATAAAATAGTATTTTTGCACCACCGAGGTGATTTCTAAAGAGCTATTAGGCGAAAACTTGGCATATCTCAGAATGGTGTGTAGTGTGTCCTTAAAAATGTAAAGAAACAGGCCTACAAAAAATATCTACAGCAGATGAACAGTATCTGAAGAAGAAATAGGACAAAGTTCAGCAAAAAACTGACACAGGACCTGAAAGATTCAGTTGATCCTGTTTTATAGTAAAGTGTGCTCGTCTTTACTAACATCCAAAGAAGAGCTTTAAATGTCCTTCAAGGAGCCTGGAGAACTATTCCTGAGGCTTGCCTAAGAGAGTTCAGGCTGTGTTGAAGAATAAAGGTGGTCATACCAAATATTAACTTTCAAGTTCGTTAGAATTGTACAAACTCTGTCTTTGCCTTGTATACTCTATTTCCATTTAGGTTTGTTCATGTTTCAATAAATCACTGCACCTATTTCCTATTTTCCTGGCAAAATATAAAGAAAGGAGGGGTGGCTCAAGACTTTTGCACATTACTGTTTTTTTCCAGCTGTAATAGCAAAGTTAAAAAACACATAATAAGTGTGAAATAATCAGTTCGTTTGAGAGAGCAGAACCAATGTTCTGTTTTATTCTGTGCCAAAATAATCAGAATTTGTTCTAAAATCTCACAATAAATTCATATCAACAGCATTAGACTCCAGGTCAGTGTAGGCTTCTTTCAAACTTAGCACAAGGTTTTTACAGTACAGTGTGCTCATCTTGACTAACTTCCTGCTAACCTTGAGTTGGTTGAACTTGACCAGGTCACTGTCACAGCTGAAAGAGGACAGCAGGCGGCGCTGTTCACACCTGAAGTCAGATCCAGCTCGCAGTGAAGTGGGTTGCTGGGCTGGGATGCACATTCCCTGCTGCAAAATATGTCAACATTAAAAAGACTGAGTAAACTGGACACAGAAATCATAAGAGTTTCTCCTCCTTTGATACCTGAGCACTTGTAGATGGAAGCTCTGTAGCCAGCCTCGTGCTATTGAGATATTTTATTTTATCCTTCCTGCTGATTTTGTAAAAACCTTCACTACGAGCGGAGCCGGTTCTGTGGTGTGGCTGCCAGGATTTGTGTTCCTCACTCTTCTCTGTATGGACCTTAGTCAGTGAGCAGCAGTCAAGGATGTGAAGAACAGAATAATATACACAGTGCTGTGTGTCATTCAAAAGAATTTACCTGTTTATCTGAATTGATGTTTGAATAAAAATTTCAAGGGATCTTCAGCAGTACCTTACAAAAAAACGTAACTGTTTCGCACAATATAAAGAATAATTTTAACAATTTTAACATAAAACACTGTTTATCTAAGCTTATTAAGGATATGAGGATGAGATATCCAGAGGGTGTCATTAAGCCATGAACAGCCATTATCCTGCACCTGAAGCCTTTCATAGGTGCACTGCAGAAACCTTGCATCTTCTTCATCCAGGCCGTCCTTCCAAACACTATGAAGGACTTTCCTCTCCTCACAGGGTGAACGCCACCTGTGAGGGCGACTGTGACAGGACAACGGACTGATTCTTTTCAGTGATCTTTGCCAGTGACGGGCTCGCCTTCTCTTCTTCAGCCTCTTCCACTGTTTTTGCCTTAGTAGGGTTTTCTCCTTGTCCAACAGCTCAGGCATATTCTCCAGTCCCTGTAATGGCTTTGCTCTCACACCTGAACGGATCTGCACATTCCTCCCATCAATGCTGTCAGATGAAGATTCAGAGACGCTGCATGGGGAGGACACTGTGATGGGAGAACCTCTGAAAAAGTTGTTACATGACAGAGGCAGTGAAGTGGCCACCATTTGTGATTTCCTCTTGTGGACTACTGATCTTCGGGGTAGAATAATGTCTCTTCCTGGTGTTTTTGGGGCTGTGATGTATGGATTGCTTGGCAAGGGTGGGATAGGGGGTGGACTTCTAAAGGGTGGGCTAACTGTGCTATATTCTAAATCTACTGTCCCTCTTCCAGGTGTTGCAGGAGCTCTCCCTGAGCTGTAATGAGTCCATACACCTCTTTCACCTCTACCAGGAGTCTTAGGCATCTCCTGGTATAATGAGTATGATGCCATGAGGAGATCAGAGGGAGGCTGAGCAAGTCCACTGCTTGCTGGGGAGAAGGAGAGGACTTCCTCTGAATCCTCACTTTCCAGTTCAGCCACTATCCCCTTGCCTGGTGTTGGTGGCCGTTCCTCCTCCTCCACAGCTGGAGTTGATGGTCTACTTTTTAAAAGGATGTCAGGGTCACTGTCCATCAAGCAGCCATTAGGAGTGGGTGGCCTCAGGTTTTTTATGTTCTCTGGAGACTCCACTGTCCATTCAGGGCTTTCCATCTCTATGTCGAGGCCTGGCTCCACTGCTATACAGATTAACAAGGATTTGTTATACATCATTATTTCAAAACCTGATACACAACTTACCCATGTGTAGTTCTTTGAGAGGTTTGCAAGTATAATTTATAGTACACTGAAAATTCAGGCAGTATTACTAGATATTGTTACATGTGTGACAATTAAACCACTTTTGACTCAAGCTGGTTTTATGGTCCTACAGAGGATAGTGCTTTCGCTGTTCGCTCCACTCCAGAGACTGCCCGTCTGCCTGCAGAGAGCTCTGTTGTCAGATGGAGGCAGTGTCGAAAATATGTGGTACAACCGGTCTGTGGGCCACTCTTGCTTATGCTGTTGTTGGTCCATCAGCCAACCGCAGAGAAGAGCGAAGTTATAACATACAAAGAGCCAAAGTGAAACTGAGTGTTAAAAACAATTCATTGGCTCCCTGTTAAATCCATTTAAAGGTCTTGAATAATCAGGCCTCATCTTATCTTAAAGGTCTTTACCTACAATATAAAGCACCTTGAGGCGACTATTGTTGTGATTTGGCACTATATAAATAAAACTGAATTGAAATGTGTCCACTGCAGCCACTGTCTGTGCTTTTCATGTTGTATTTTTTTATCTTTGAAGTTTTTTTTGTGGTTCTTCCATTCTCTGTGAATTCTGCTGTCGCTCCCTGCTCCTTTCCAGCCCACTCGTCAACCAATCAACATTCGGCAGATGCTTACATCATCCGCTTCCAGCGACACGCAGTCAGGATCTTGTAGGACTGCACGGGAGCGTTTCTGGGATGGGTGAAAACCCTTTTCCCCCCTCTTTACTACCAGAATCGTGTATGCAGACGGACACATTTGCCGGACTATAAAACCAGCTTAACTTGGTGACACTAACTTAATTGGTCTATTGTTATACAAGACACAGGACATATAACCTGAGAGTCCTAGAGGTGATGGGGGCTGCAGGTCCTGGGGCTCAATGGTATGGAGCTCCATCATGGCATCAAAGTCGCAGCTGTCTTCTAGGCAGGATGTATACTGGTTCTCCTCCATTTCCTGCCTTGAAAGCAGATCTGACCAGTCCTGCTGGTTTAGATCCAGCTGAGCACCAGGGGTTAGCGGGGCTGAGGGGGTAAGAGGAGGCTTGAGCTCCACTGAGTCTTCATCTGATGATATCACTACACACTCTTCACTCCTGGTGTCCTCGCTGTCCTCCTCAGTGTCTTCACCCTCAGTAGTCAGGTCAGAGGACATGTCCTCAAAGCCCACCGAGGACAACGAATCTGAAGAGTCGGAGTCTGACGTATGCTCACTTTCCTCTGAAAAAAGCTCTACATTTGAAAAAGAAGCAACACTGTTTAATGTTAGATATGTGACTGTTAATTAGTGTTTAGTGTTGTTTGACATTTTAACATACCGTCATCTAAGCACTGCTCTCCATCACCTTGATCTTCCATCGGTTCTTCTGCCAGTTTATTTTCTTCCACAGCATTACTGTCACCATCATCATCATCATCACTGCCACGATCATCTCTGTCAGACTAATTAGAGCACCAGTTATATAATGCTGTCTCCAGAAGTTCAAATTTGCCACTTAAAATTGACTTTTTAATACTAAAAACTGAAAATTAAAAGTAAAATAAAAAGCAGCACACTAAAATTCTGGCCTTTACTGTTTCTTTTTCTTTTCTTTCTCTTCATTTACCAAGATGTGTTGCTCATCTTCATCTGGCACAAAAACCTTCACTTTGTCTGGTATCACTTTTTCATCTTGAAGTGTATTATCTTCTTTCCCATCTTCACCATCATCATCACTGTCCAGGTCTAGTGGTCTCGCATGCCTGCGTTTGGCTCCCTTAGATGACGTTCTCACTATATCGTCCCCTTTTTTCACATCTAATGCAACAAGGAGAGTCACAGAGTTAAAAACAGTTAAAGCAACAGTCTAGCATAGAAAGTTAATATACAGTCAAATTTGATTTAATTGCACTGACCAGAACGATCAAGACTAGAACCTGGGTCGGTTCCCGTTTCTTCTGATCTTTTCCTTTTTACCTGCATGAAAAAAGTTTGTTTTTTCAATTTTTTTTCGGCATCACTTAGTAGTTAAAAGCAGATGTGTTTCAAGTAACAATCTACAGAACAGATTACCTTGAAGGATGGCAGTGGTGGTTTTTTGCCCTGCCCACCGATGTTACTGAGGGGATTTAGGAATTTGTTCCTCTCTTCCACTCTTGTTGCTCCACTTTTCAGAGGAGACACTTGCATCTTAAATGAATAAAACAGTAATAAGACCCACTGGCTCCAAAAGAGGACTGCCATTAAAAGACACAAACCTTTCTGTTCATTTGCCCACTTTAAGAGACAATAAAGGATGCGAAGAAGGTATTACCTTTGTCTTCTTCTCCTGACAGTCCCACCAGTCCTCAAATGCCTTGAAAGCGACCCCTTCAGTCATTCTACGTGTAATGTCCTTCTTAATGATTGACTTCAGTTCATCCATTAGGATATCTAAAACTTTTTCTGTCATGACCTTATGGGGGTTTACCCACACAGGCGGGTAGTCTGGTGGTGGCACAAAGGGGTTAAACCTTGGAAAAGGAGGTGCGGGCCAGGGTGGCGGAGGGAATGACAGAGGTGCACCGCCATGCCTTGGAAGATTCCCCTTATCCAAAGGACATGCAGGCTGCATGGGTAAAGAGTACATGTGCACAGGAGGTGGAACAGAGGGTGGTACTATCAAAGGTGGAGGGGGTCTCAGGAAAGTTGGTGGGGGAGGAATTGAAGTAGGAGGTGGAATGGGGGGGG
>VUQS01038965.1:5599-15789 GCA_015108495.1 Heterochromis multidens | reverse complement strand
CACACACAGACTCGTTTAGTCACACTGAAAATATTTGTTTATACTAGCAAACATTTTTGCTTTGTTCTATAAGGTTTGTACTGCTGTTCTCCATTTGTTTAAAAAGTCAAATTAGAAATGATCAAGATGAAATCCAGGTAACTTGCCAGTGCCACATCACCCTCTGATCTTATGCTCAATGAGTTATGAATAAATGCTTTTTTAAATTGTTTCCTAGGCATGTGTTCAATAGATGTCTTTATTACAATGCTTTGTTAAAAATGAAATCTTGGAGGTACTTTATTATAAATGCTTTGTGAAATTAGGTTTTGTCTTTATAAAATTGTCTTAATACAACAGTGTGTGGTCTCTAATTTCACTGTTTATTACTAACTGCATTAAACTTACAGAAGTCACAGTGCAACAAACAGCAGTGACAAAAAGCTCCATGTGAGGGAAATTCTTTAATCAGTGTCTCTTCACTGCAGGTGATTGCAGAGAAAGCAGACTGACTGACCCACACAAGAGTTCCCTTTTAGTCCTTGTTGGTCTGAAGTCTGTTCAGCTTCATATATTTTTGGACATGACTTTGCTGTTTACAGAGAAATGTAGTTCAGATTAAAATCTGGTTCTCCTGGTTTACTTTCATAGTATGTTTTGGGATTTGTTCATCTATATGCTGATGTGTCACCCAATCAATTTTGCATACAGGAAGTTCAGCTCTATACACTTCTGAATTCATACAGTTGCTTCTGTCTTCTGTCACATAATGAACAAACTAGTGACTCAGTGCCAGTGGAAAGCATACAAACTCATACATCACACTACCTCTGCCATGTTAACATGGCAATGTTGTATTCGTGGTGAGAGCAAAAACACTATCCCCTCCTTCAGTTTTCACTCTTTCTGGTGTTTAGATTGTTTGAGACTGTTTAGATTGCAAAGGGTAAATGAGGCTTTGAGCAATGACTAATGCAGATTCCCAGATAAATGCTCTCTTCAGCTCTCTACTCACTTGCCTTTAAGGTCGTAGGAAGTAGGGGTGCTGCAGCATCCCCTGTTGCAAAAGGCTGACATCGCAGCACCTCCTGCCGACTTCAAAAAATAGATAAACGTGTGGAAATACCTAAAACACTATTCCTACCATTATTTTTCTAAGAAATGTGTGATTTAGGAAGTTGTGATAAATAAGTAAATACTTTTTTTTTCTCTGTAAAGCATGATAGTCAAATGATGTTATATACTAGACATCTGTAGCTAGAAGTGGTAAATTTTTCAAAATGAGCTATCAGCCAATATCTATCACAAGCTATCACAATGGAAAGAAAACATTATTTTCTAACGTTTTTGTTAATTGCCATGTCATAAAAAGAGCACAACAGATGAGCATCAGATTAAGGAGCTTCATTCCAATGAAAATTCTTGGAATTGTCCTTGTGTTGGCCTCATCCAAGTATCATTCTCCTAACTTGTGATTAAAAACATGGTGATAGTCATGGACCACCATGAGGCAAAAGAGATCAATCCCAAATCCCGACGCCAAAACTCCAGAAACTCATAACCTCGATGCCCAGACGTCTTCAGACTGTTTTGAAAAGAAGAGGCGATGCTACACCATGGTAAACATGCCCCTGTCCCAACTATTTTGAGACCTGTAGTAAGCATCACATTTGAAATGAGCTCATTTTGTGCATAAAATTGTAACATTTCTCAGTTTCAACATTTGTCATGTTATCTATGTTCTGTTGTGAATAAAATATTGGCTCATGTGATTTGGAAGTCTTTGGTTTTCATTTTGTTCAAATTTAAAGAACGTACCAACTTTTCCGGAATTTGGGTTGTATACAGCAACAAAATGTTCTTTGTATTATGATAGTGATAAAATATAAGAAAAAACAAGTCATACTAAACAAACAATAGTAAAACTGAATATAAACATAGTCACTAGCATGATCTTTATTGTAATTAACTGATTTTTGTGTTAAACTGTGACCAGTGTCTTTGTGTGAAATCTGTGGAAGATGTAGATCCAGCAATAGTGAGCAACTTCCTCCTGTGAGTGTCTGAGAAGTGACATTTCTAACACATAGCCACAGCCCTTATGAAATGTATGCAAACAGGGACCTGAACAGGTCTGAATTTTAGTGTAACAGCTTTCTAAATGCTGTGCATGCTGTTTACTGTCCCACAAAATGAAAAGATGGCCAGATCATTACTACGGTGTCTTGCTAGCTCCAAGCTAGGTTATGGCTAACATGGAGCTAGCATGGAGCTTATTATTAGCTGGAAGCTCAAGGCTTTCATTTCATTTGATTGAATTTTATTTTCTGGGTTTGCAAACACAACATTTGGATAACTGTTACACTGAATCTTGGGTCTGTGTAGACTCCCCTAGCTACTGGCTGCTGAAGCTACATCATCCTGTCAGCGTGCATGTTTATATTGGCTGTGACTACAGTGCATCCAGAACGTATTCACAGTGCTTCACTTGTTCCACGTTTTGTCATTTTACAGCCTTATTCCATAATGGATTAAAATACATTTTCACCTCAGAACTCTACACACAACACCCCATAATGAAAAATTGTTTTTCACCCATTCATACAAGCACTTCTTTCTTGAAAGTGCTTTCTATCTAACATTCACACTTTGATGAATACATCGAAGAACAACTTGGGGTTTAGAATCTTGCCCAAGGATACAGACTGAAGCAGCCAAATATTGAACCACTGAACCACCAACCTTCATTTACTAAATGGTAAATGACCTGCTCTACCTCCTGAACTACAGTCACCCCAAAGACTAACTCTACACACACTTCCTGGATCTGTCGCAGAAGGTACAAAGGCACCAACGTCAAACTTCGGCTTATCGATACACTTTTTGGAAACTACTGAACTTTTCTTCAGTGGATGGAGTGCAGGACAGAGGGAAAACACCTCGACCCAATAGTGTGCTGAGATCACGTCCATTTCAGCTACTGCTGTATGCCTTCACTTGCCGGATGACTCCAGTGGGTGTGTCAGTACTGGCATATTGACTTCCTTAGACTCTTGAGACATTCAGCTCACTCATTTCACACCCAAGGGTCCACTGAGAAGACCACAGTGAGAATGTTGATCTTAGAAGAGTTAGTAAATTCAGGAATAACTGTTGTTTGGACTACTGAACACTTACTTTGTACCTCTGGATACTCTCCTGAGGTGAAGGATACTTTTGAGGGACTATGGCTGCCATCTAGCTGGTCATGGAGCTAAAAGACAGACTTTGCCTGGGCAGAGTCCCATTTTACTACTTTGCTATGAAACATTTTAGTAATTTTACTGTTGCGTTTTATCTTGTTTGTGGTATTGCATTAGTGTGTCTTTAATCCTGTCTTTCTCCCCTCACCCCTAACTGGTTGCGGCAGCATGCTGTGCAGTGTGTCCTTAAAAATTTGAGGAAACTGGACAAGTGGAGGACAAAAGAAGTGGCAGACCTAAAAATGATCTACAGCAGATGAACAGTATCTGAAAGTTATGTCCTTAACAAATAGGAAAAAATCCAGCAAAGACCTGACACAGGACCTGAGAGATGCATCTGGCCCTTCAGTTGATCCATCTACTATTTGCTGAAGCCCCAACAGAAATGGTGTTAATGAAAGGGTGGCTGTCAAGAAGCAATTCTTATGGAAGGGAAGCGGGGAGAAAAGGCTGAGGTATGCCAAATTAAACACAAAGTGGACTGAAAATCAGTGGCAACAGGTCTTGTGGAGTGATGAATCCATATTTGAAATTTTTGGTTGAAATTGTCAGTTTGTACAGATGAGGTCAGAAGAGGTGCAACAGTGAGTGTCTACAACCATCTCTAAAACACAATGAAGGCTATGCCATGGTTTGGGGCTGTGTTTCAGCCAGTGTTGTTGGGGGATCTTGTCAAAACTGATGGAATTGTTAACACAGAAAAGTACCATCAGATTTTGACCTACCATGTAATACATCTATCACCATGGAAAACATCTGATTGACAATGACCCCAAACACGCCAACATTATTGAAGCAATGTGGGATCATCTTAACAGAGAACAAAACAACAACAAAAGCAGCCAACAAGGAGCCTGGAGAACTATTCCTGAAGACGTATAAACCTATCCTTCTTCACAACAAGAACAATAGGGCTACACCATGCACTGTGGGACTCTTCTATTACCCCCATCTCTAGCATAGCAGCCAATTTCTTCTGAACATTCTTTTTCTTTTTATGTTAAGGCAATCTGTAGGACTGTGAATGCACCATCATGCCCGGGCGAGTCTTGATGTGGTGGTGTTCTATTAGAGTGGTGCAACCTGGGCTGTTGTAACTGGGAAACATCTGTTCTCTAGGCTGGTGTAAGATGGTCATCGCAAAGGAGTGTGGCAGGAATGTTAGAATTTGGCACTTCCAGCCCCAACTCAACTCTTTCACCAGGCTCACCAGAGAAACAGATTCTGCCTCTCTCCATGCTTTCGGGAGGTAGAGGTGGTATATTTGTGTAGCTCTACCACTGTCGGAATGCACCACTTCATCAACATAACCCACTCATCATGTGATCACAAAGGATCCTTGCCACTTGGCAAGTATTTTTGAGTGGGAGGAAGGGAGTAATACAAGTACTTTATCTCCCAGTGCAAATTGTATAAATCAAGTCCCTCTGTTGTATAGGCATTGCTGACATTCCTGAGCCTGGAGCAGATTTTACCATGATAACTTCCCAGTGTTTGGAGTTTTGCTCTCAGGTCCAGGACATATTGAATCTCAAGATGGGAGGAAGGACTTGGACCTTTCTCACAGTTTTTCTAAAGTAGGTCCAACACTTCCCGTGGTTTCCTGCCAAACAACAGTTCAAAGGGAGAAAATCCCTTTGGGTCTAACCACTGATCCCAATTGTGTTCATGCTTGTGAATGAACTTATGAATCATGGATTTCAAGGTCTTATTCAAGTGCTCCACTACCCCATCAGTCTGGGGGTGGTATGGTACACACTGGTCCGAATAGACTTAGCCCCCAGCAACTCATATAGTTCTTTTAATGTGCAAGGCATGTACAAAATGCCCTGGTCAGTCAGAATCTCTTTTGGGATTTCAACTCGGGAGATGACCTGAAACAGTGTCTGCACTACATCTTTTGCAGAAATGCTATGCAGAGTCACTGCTTTGGGGTGTCAGTTGGCATAATCCACTAGGACCAAAACAAAACGATATCCTCGTGCACTCTAGTCCATGCCAATGCGCTCAAATGGCACCTCTATTAGTGGTAATGGCTGCAAAGGCGCTTTTGGAATGGCTGGTGAATTGTCACTTTGGGCTGGATGCGCACAAGTGGCACACATTCCCGGCACACATCCCCTCACATGCCCGGCCAATAGAATTGGGTCATACCTCGGTCGAGAGTTTTGTCAAATCCTATATGGCCAGCCATTGAGTTATAATGAGCTGCCTGGAAAATTAATTCCCGAAGGCCTTTTGGCACCAGCAACTGGGTGTTTTCCTCTCCTGTGTGAGTGTCACCACTCACTCAATAAAGACTGTTCCTAATCAATGCAAAATAGGGGTATGCTTGTGCTGTGCCTGGACACACCATTTGACCATCAATTTATATCTTCAATATAAGCATGGTTATTTTTTTGGCTTCAGTCTATTTTTGTGGTGTAGGACTTATATGCATACAACTGTCAAAATCCGCATAACTGCACTGTTAGGATTAAAAACTGGTATATAGTTTGAAGTCAGCACTTACGACACAAGTTGAAACGGAGAGTCAGTGAGGCTGCGTCTTGCTGCTAGATCATCTTAAATTTGTCATGTGATTTGGATGCGTCGGTGTGTCTGTTGACTCCAGAGAGTTAAGTTGTATGAAAATAGAAACCTAAAACTTCCAGACAGACAGCTGTTGTTGGTTTCAAGGCTGGTTCCACACTAATGACTTCAGAACACTTGTTTGGTTTTACAAATAAAAAATGGTTCTCTCTTGGCAGTTTCATACTATGGTTGTCTGAATTTCAATGTGTGTGTATGCGTGAAAACACATGGGGAATGAGAGGCAGGTTATCAGTAAGAGGAAATGAGACAGATCTGCCAAATGTGGCTGGCTGATCTCAGATTCAGATTCATTGCTGACAATAACGCTGTCAGCTCCAACTATCTGCTGTGTATCTATTAATTATTCATGAACAGTTCGCAGAGGACTATATGTAGAATTCTTTTCATTATTTGTTTTGTTCGTATCCTTGTGAGGAATATTAAAAAGAGGATTAAGCCAGATGGGGACCACTTGGTTTGCGGTTTTTGGTGCTTTAATTGTCATTTTTCAGGTGAGACTTCCTCCTTTGGCTACAATTTTGCAGTCATTGTTCATTCATTTCTCTTATTGTTCATTCTATTTAAAGTTACATAAAAATTTAGCTTTAATGTTGTTACTTTATTTGTTTGAATGAATTTGATAGAGCTATTTGTTTTAAAAGTAGTCTTCCTTTTTCTTCTGAATAATTTTGGCACCTCGTTTACGCGTCAAGTAACCTTTCATTTCAATAAACAAATACTTTTATTATCCATGGGACATGCTGAAACTTTTTAAGTGGGCAGAAATAACTTGGGCAGGTTTTAAACACTTATTTTAATCTGTAACTGCTTCATATTCACAGTGGGCTGGAATTGGAGGAATTCAATTTAATTTTCAATTCAGTTTTATTTATATAGCGCCAAATCACAACAACAGTCACCTCAAGGCGCTTTATATTGTAAGGTAAAGACCCTACAATAATACAGAGAGAAGGAAGTCTTACTACACAACTATTTTTTTTTCTTCACATGAATCATTCAAGTTTATATCGAGCGTTCACCCAGTAACACCTTTGTTTTCATCTTGAGGGTAACAGAGTTTTTGTTACAAAGGAATGTGAATTAAAGCCAAAGCCTAAATTGAGTGGCAGATATGTGAGAGTAGAAGTAGAGTTGGGGAATTCTGTAGGAGAAACTCCACTTAAAATCCACATTGAAACATTCCTTCCTCCTCTCATTGTTTGTCCCATTAATCTGCTGGGTCAGGAAATAATGTAATTTTTTATTTAATCTTATTGTGAAACATGACACCAAACATATGACAGGACAAAGCGTGGAGACAAGGCACTGCAAAGAAAAACATTTTTAAAAAGAAAAAAGAAACAAAAACAAAAAAAACCTCATCACAAAACATAAATATTTGCATATTTCATCAAAATTAGTAACTGAGATGTGTGTGTGTGTTGCACATGCAAGGATGCACTTTGTAGCTGTATGAATGTGCAATATGAGGATGTATGAGGCTCCATTCAGTCCAGAAAATGATATTATTGAGAGGTGATATGGACAATACATAACATACATATATAAATAAATAATATTGACAATAATAATAATAAAATAATAATACTGATAATAATACCACCACCACTATTAATAATGATAACAGTAATACTAATAATAAAATTACTTATAGTAAAAACAATCACCCATATTAATAATGATAATAATAATGTTATTAACAACAACCAGTAACAATAATGACACCAGCAACTTGCTGTGTATTATCATTGTCATATTTTTTTCCCACGTGTTTGTGGAAATGTGCATGGCTTCAGTCCCAGATGTCTGTTCCAAACCAAATATTTATAAGTATTACCTTATAAAGTTTAGAGGTTATTTTTTTAAGGTGATTTCTTCAGCTAATCTACAGAGAGGCAATGGATTTTTTATTATGTTGATCTTTGATTTAATGATCATCGACAAATGTACTAAAGGATATAACTTGATTATTCTGAAAAAGATGGTGGAGGAGAGTAATTCCTTTGTGTTGCCATATTGGAAAGTTGACGAGCTTATTGTATAATTGGAATTCTGGGTTGTGCCAAATTGGGGTGTATTTATATGGTGACTTGGTGATTTTGTTTGCTTTCTACCAGGCTGTCAGAATTGTACTAATTGTAACTGGATAGTTGTTATTTTAATTAAGGAAAGTATGAAGGGGAGGTCTGTAATTGAAATGTTTTTGAGTTGATTTTGTTCTCTATCTAACCAAGAATTGTTATAGTTGTCCTTTTGTAAATACTGTATTTGATTGGCTGTGAAATAATAATCAGAGTTTGGTGCTTCAAGTCCACCTGGTGATTTCTTGTTTTGTAGTGTTGATATAGCGATTTGGGGCTTCTTGTTTCTCCAATAGAATTTTGTAGTTAGTGAGTTGAATGATTTAAACCAATTGTCTGTGGGTGTTATTGGAAGCACTGAGAATAGGTAATTAATTTGAGGTGGGATTTTCATTTTGACTGTTGCAATTCAGCCAGTTAATGACAATGGAAGATTGATCCAATGTGTACTCCTCTTCAGTCTTTTTTAACAAAGGAGTGTGATTTAGGTTAAAAAGCTCTGACAGCCTGGGGGAAATATTAATACCTAGATATTTAATGTTGCCAATGTGAAATGGGAGGGAAGGGTGCTTAGCTGTAGAGTCCCAGGCATCATCAGAGAGTGGCACTATGGTTGATTTATTCCAGTCAATTGTGTAGTTTGAGATTTAAGAGAAGTCTTTGATTATACTGAAAGTTTCCTGTAATGTGTTAGATTGGTCTTGTAGATATAATAATAAATCATCTGCATAAAGACTGATTTTGTGTTATGAATTGTTGGCTTGTATTCCCTTAAATTTATTATTCTGGCGTATTGCTACAGCTAGAGGTTCAATGAAAATGGCCAATTAGGATGGAGAGAGAGGGCATCCTTGTCTGGTTCCCCGGTGAAGCCTGAAAGTCTGTGATGTGACCCCATTTGTGGCCCTGGGTGAAGTGTACAGTGTTTTTATCCACTGGATGAACAACTCTTCAAAACCAAATCTGAGTAGGGTGCTAAATAGAAATGTCCAGTTTACTTTGTCAAATGTCTTTTCTGTGTCAAGTGATACAATTATGGTTTTGGTTTGTTTTTTTTGGGCAAACTTATTAAGTTGAATAATCTGCGAATGTTTTCAGTGGCATTTCTGGTGTTGATGAAGCCTGTCTGGTCAGGGTGAATTAATTTTGGGGTGACTTTTTCTATTCTAGTGGCTAGGGCTTTGGTAATTATTTTTAGGTCTGTGGTTATTAATGAGTGGACAATAACTTGAGGGATGGATTGGGTCTTTGATGTGTTTTAGAAGAATGTGTCATAATGGCCATATTTATATCTCTTGGTGTGTAGGAGGTTGTCTTGATTTCTGTGATTACTCTGATAAAAATGATAATAAAGTTTGCCAGAAGTGTTTAAAGAATTCTGCTGGAAATCCATCAGGCCCAGATGATTTATTATTTGATATTTTATTAAGTGCTTTATGGAGTTCATTAATGGTGATGGGTTCATCTAATATGTTTGCTTGGTTTTTAGATAGTGTTGTGTTGGGTTGTAGTTGGAAGAATATAGCTGGCTATAAAAAATTTGACATAATTAATAATATTATATGGGTTTTGAAAAATTTGACACAAAGAGTTAACTACTGATAGAATTTTTTTTTTATGTTGTAGTTGATTTGCCAGATATTTACCTTTTTTATTACTGTACTCAAAGTGTTTATATTTAAGTTGCTGGATTAGAAATTGTGTTTTGCTCTATTTTGTTTTCAAGCTTTTGCTGTTGTTTTTTTTATGGGATGAATATGGTATTATTTTTCCTCTGATTATGGATTTAACCTATAAAAGCGATGGGGAGATTTCTGGTGAGTCGTTCATCTCAAGGAAGAATGCCCACTCTCTCTTAATGAAATGATCAAATTCTAAATCTTGAAGAAGAGCTGTATTAAAGCACCATCTTGTGGTGGGTTTTATATATGACTGGAAATTTAGTGTGAGCGAAAATAGGAGCATGATCACTAATTATGACTGAATGGATTGTTGTCTGTTACATGTTGCATAAGTGTGTTACTAAGGAGAAAAAAGTCGATAGGGAGAAGGATTGATGGACAGAAGAGAAGTAAGTATATTCTCTGAATGAAGGATTGTTTTTTTTTTTTAAACCTGTGCTGTCTGGCAGTTTTAGCAGGCAGAATCATGGTCTGAATGCTTGTTGTGCCAAACACTTAGCGCTAAAGCTATAGGGTGCTATAGGCTCGCCATAGGCTCCTCTTGTTAGTCTTTTTTATTTTATTTATTTATTTTATTTTGTTTTATTATTCACATATTTATCCATGTGGTT
>VUQS01038947.1:1185-17030 GCA_015108495.1 Heterochromis multidens | reverse complement strand
ATTTCAAGGTCCTGGAGTGGCCTAGCCAGTCTCCAGATCTCAACCCCATAGAAAATCTTTGGAGGGAGTTGAAAGTCCGTGTTGCCCAGCGACAGCCCCAAAACATCACTGCTCTAGAGGAGATCTGCATGGAGGAATGGGCCAAAATACCAGCAACAGTGTGTGAAAACCTTGTGAAGACTTACAGAAAACGTTTGACCTCTGTCATTGCCAACAAAGGGTATATAACAAAGTATTGAGATGAACTTTTGTTATTGACCAAATACTTATTTTCCACCATAATTTGCAAATAAATTCTTTAAAAATCAGACAATGTGATTTTCTGGATTTATTTTTCTCCTTTTGTCTCTCATAGTTGAGGTATACCTATGATGAAAATTACAGGCCTCTCTCATCTTTTTAAGTGGGAGAACTTGCACAATTGGTGGCTGACTAAATACTTTTTTGCCCCACTGTATGTCTTTGAAGCTATTTAATAATGTTTTAAACTGAATTCAGTCAGGACCACTGTAGTCAAAAAAAGATTATTTCAAGATGCAGTAATTTATATCGGGCACTATGGTAGCTTAACATACCTTCCCATCCACATGCATTCATGGATATGAGCAGCAGCGAGAGATGCCGAGCACGACACTGAAGTCAAACGCAGCATTAGAAGCAGGAGCTTGGGCTGAGGTGGGTTAAAAGCAGCTTGCAGATATGTAGCAAATGTAGAGACTAAAGTAACTTAATCAGAGACCCTATGTGAGCTCTGCCAGTTGGAGGCGTAGAAGGAAACCAGCTAACGAGGGCTGAACGTACCGCTCAGGCTGAACTAACTCCACGCTGGCAGAATCTGTTTTTGCAATCAGCTAATAACATTTAAGTAAGTCAATTTGACTCAAGTCGATTCAAAATGAATTTATCATTTATACATTATTTGACAGCTCTAGTTTAAACATCGTGTATAACATATCTTAGAGCAGGTACCATACAATATCATCTACACACATAACGGTCTGATATCTACATGTCGTGTCCATTTCCTGATAACTGTTTTCATGTCGTACTCAGATTCTCACACTTAATGTCCTCAGCAAGGCACTATGTGAACTGCTGTCAGTGCACCACTTTGTAAAGGCCTATTACGCTGGCAAATACTGAATGGCAATTGTTCTTGATGCATTTATATACCCTGGGCTATCATAGACTTGTAGCTAAAAAGTATGGCTTTTTAACAAATGACAGAAAATGGTCCTTAACCCTATCTATATTTACTATTAACTTTTTAATGTAACATATAATCTGAAACAAATATTACAAGATAAGCATATCACTATGAACAATGTAGAAAAAGTTTATGTAATGACCAGTTTTGCATTGTACAATCAGTGCTTTCTTGTGTAGTCCCTATATTCCTGATAGACATGGTAAGAATGGATGGATGAGGTGTTTGATTGCTCTCAGCTAATCATGTTGAGGAACTTGCTTTCCTCAGCCAAGGCTGTGAGCATGGAGTTCATGTCACCGATGGCCATGTTGCCAATCCCTGCCGGTACGGACGCGAGGGTGACAGAGTTGCGGGGGGTAGTGAGGCGTGAGGAACTCTGAGAGAGGCTCTGCAGAAGGCCAGGACTCAGGGTGCCTGACATTAGGCTTGAGTGGTCCCCGTCATCGAGCATGGTGTCAAAGTCGATCTGGGCATGCTCCGTGCCCCCAGATCCACCGGTGGAAGAATCCACAGTGCTGCTGGAGACCTGGTTGACTCCTGGTGAGGCCATGTTGGCTGCAGCAGTGTTGTTGCTGGCAGGAGCCTGGCTGGGATATGGGGACATGGGGGCATCAAAGCTGACAGAAGTTGGCTCAAACATGTGAATCTGACCCGTGTAGAACACAGCGGAATTCTGATTTTCTGAGTTGTTGTTGTGGGCCACTGACCCACTGGGCCTCTTTGGGCTTGCCTCAGAGGTGTCATTACCCTGACTGGGGCTCAAATCAGACGACTTGAGCAATCGGCTCGGCTGTGTCATGCTAGACCCCGCATGTGGTCTGGCAGTAGACCTGGGCTCTGTGGGAGGCCTGGGTTGCAACATTCCTCTGCCTCCATTTTGTACATTGTGATGCTGTTGGGAGATACTGTTGTAATTTTGCTGCGGATCCACTTGGTTCACATGAGAATACACATCAGTCTGTGTCCTTGCTCTGTAACTTTGCACCTCTGGATCGGCCATGCTGTTGCGGGTAGGTCTCATGCTAGTGCTTCCAGATATAGAACCTGGAATTGCTTCTTGGCCAAACCCTTGCTGAGGACTCATTTGGTCATTAAAGTTCACATTGTTGCATTGTCTCTGTTGCAGATGGTGCTGGAGGGTGATGTTCATCGGCCTCTGGCTGCTGTGGTTCACATACCCCTGCATAGATATATTCTGACTCATAGGCACAACTTGCTGGTTGTTGCTCAGGCCCTGACCTTGTGCCTGGAAGGACCCAAAGATCTGCCTCTGTTGTAGAACAGCTAGGTTCCCCCTGAGAGGATGCTGCTGCTGTTTGGGTAGCTTGGCTATGGTGTCCACCGTCCCTGAGCTCACCTCATTCCACTGCACTGGCATGTTATTCTTGTTCATGTTATCTGATGGTGTTGCGAAAGGCTGCTGGGAGCTACCGGGACCCATCTGGCAGGACTGCATATCCTGATTGGACTGAGCCATCATGGCATCCACCATGGCCATCCTCCTCTGTGCAAAAAATGATGCTGGTGGAGCTACGCCTGTCTGGTAGCCTTGAGTCTGACTATTGGAATTATAGTCGGCTTGTCCCAAATTGTGACCAGAGGGGCCAGAATTCTGTGACCTGAGGTACTGCACCACATCGTCTGGAAGCACCATATCATCCTCTCCACCCTGCTCACCCCCAACCATCATTCCATCTACTGCCATGTTCTCCATGACTACATTCTCAGAAATGCTCGGTGGTCTGGGGGCAAATGGGTAGCGTTGCAGGCTTCCGTCAGAACGAGTGTAGCCCTGCGTAGACAGTGTCTGATGGCGTTCTGCAGCTGGTAGAGCATTCATGGGGTTCATACTGCTCATGCTGTTATAGCGCTGGACCCTTGGAAAGGAGAGGGGGTCCAGTGTGGTACGGCGCACTGGGTCACTTGCACGGCGTGGCAGGTTGGTGGGTACTTCGTGCGGCATCATGCTCTGCGTGACATACCCAGTATCACTGCACCGCCTTGGTACAGTTCCAGAGGGTGGCTGATGGAAGGGGTGTGATGAGCCTTCCTGGGAGTCGCTGTAGAGTGCCATGCGAGTCCTTAGGCTCATTCGTTCCATGTTGGGAAGAGGAGTAGGTGGAGCTCCACCGATGGCAGCAGCGTACTTTGCCTTGAGCCGATAATGCTGTGCTGGTGTAAGACTGAGAAGACTTGGAAGGCCTGCTCCACCTCCTCCTCCACTGACACCACCACAGTGGCTGGCCTCACTGGAGCGGCGAGACAGGTCAGTGGAGATTGGGTCGTAGGAGTCAGCTGAACTGATATTATTGTGGCGGTTAGCGCCAAACTGGGATGTCCCACTGGAGCGACGGCTGGAATAGCAGGGTGAAATACCGGAGGAGCGCCGACTCAGGGTGTAAGCTGAACTGATGGTGCTGGTGGTGCTGTCACGTCGCTCATTCAACTGGTTCAACAGTGTCACTTCACATGAAGACAGGTCATCCATGCGTTGGGCAGGGTACGAACCACTTAAGTTACTCATGTTGGAGCTCTCCAGCAGGGACCCTGGCAGATAGAAAGATTACAAGAAACATTATTATATTATAACAATATATATACATGTGATAGTTTACAGAGCAAGCATTTCTCAGTATGATTGTTTGGGCTTCATCATACAATAAACAAACCTCCAGGTCTAAAAATAAAGCCCACACTGAAGCAACGAAAAACTGCTGTTTCTCTAATGTCTACTTGAGGGTTTCTCCAAAAGTAAGCAAGTCCCCGTAGACTCCCATGTTATAATATCCAACATTACAGCAGAAATAAACATGTTTACAACCTGATACAAAAAATGGATTTGGTCTTTATAGCCAATTTCCACTTTCATAACAACCTTTGGGTCATGTTTGTGCTGCTGGTGCCTTTTGGAGCTTTTTTTTTTTTTTTTAATGCAATTATCTGAGAAGTAATATGGCTGCTGTGGGGTTAATTGTACTAACAGACCGTCCTTGAAGTTTTGGTGAGTGAAATTCTAGGATTTTATTGGAATGTTACGAAGCACTAATTAGCAGGTTTCTGTGCAATAGACCATGAAGTCTTTGGATGTACTTTACTAGTTCTAGCATTAGCTTAATGCTCCACCCTTTCATCTTAAATATGGTCAGTTGTGGCCTCAAAAAATTAAGGACGTATAGCTAAAGCTGAGGCTTCAAGATGGGTATAAACAATCCAGTCCGTTATTTCATGGGGTTATGACTCTGTGTCTATCTTTTATACAGTCTGACAGTAAAGCCTTAAAATGAGATCGCAGATGGTTTCTTCTACATGTAGTCCTTACCAACTGCAGGTATGGGAGGCAGCTTCATGCTGCTACGTTGGCCCTGCAGTGGCTGAGGCGCAGAGTTAACCCAGGGGCAGGGGTCCCTCACTGTCTTCAGCCTTTCCTTCTTAATGTTTTCCAGCTTGATGGTGACTGCGCCACCGTGACCCATGGCTTTCCTCAACTGAAGCCCCATCCCAGCCTGCTGTCCCCCAGCGGGAACAGTGGAGTCAACCATGGGACACTCGTCCTGTGCGCTGAGGTCCCCGAAGCTGCCCCCGCTGTGCACGGCCATCTCTACCCCACTGTCGTTGTTGTTGGCGCTGCTGAGAGGCGACGGCTCGCTGCTACATGATGAGTGGCCGCCAGGGCTGGACTGATACGTCTGAAGGAGGACAGACGAAAGTGTAATGAATCAAACTCCAAGAGGTTAGTAGATCAAATAAATATTCACTTTGCTGTTTGAAGAAATGAAAAAGAAAACAAAAATGGTAAAAAAAAAAAAGAATATAAATGAAAGAAAAATAAAAACCACAGCCCACTGCCAAGTTCAGAGAACCCCATTAGGTATTCTTCAATATTAAATAATTACCACAGTTAAAAAATTCTGATTTTGATGGTGTTTTGTAATAACTAATGTAGCCCTATAGTTCCATACTCTCATGAATTATAAAGGAGGGTGATTTATTTAAGAAAACAAGTGGATAATAGGAAAGTTCTGTGAGCAGCACACATGCTAAAGCAGTCCCAGTCTTTCAATATTAATGTGGCAATGACTTTTATCATCAGCTGAATATTGATCTTGTGGATATAAAAATCCAGTTTAATGGCAGTTTAAGATTGTTTCACATGCAAAGGAGCAAGAAAATATGCGAACATGGATGATCATGCAATCCAGATACATTTCCACCATGCAAGAATGGAAAGAAGACAGTGAGACAGGCTGTGTGCTCACCTCAGGGAAGTCTGTCCAATAGGAGGGTTTCAAAAGATAGAGAAAAGCAGGTTCAGGCAACAACCAGAGAGTGAGTTTGAAAGGATGCACACAGTACCAGCAGGAAACGTTTCACTAACAATGTTAGTAAAAATGTAAGAAAACTGTCATTCTCCAGTTTGAAGGCTCACTCAGAGCTATCATGTCATGTAACTGATGAACAGGACTCACCACAGAGTTCTCTGTCTTAATAGATTTGACTTGTAGGCAGTCTTCCCCTCCTCTAGAGGTGCTGTTGGCCTCAATCTTGCCATCCGTGCCTCTTGCACCATGCTTGGAGTTGGCCTCATTCTCCCCGTTGCCTTTGGGTGGCTGTAGTCTTGGGGGAGCGTCACTTCGCTGTTTCTTGGTGACGTGAGCTTCGGGTCCGTGGACCGTCTTGACGTGCTTCCTGAGAGAGCTTGGGTCTGTGTAGCGCTTGGTACAGCCCGGGATTTTACACACATATGGTTTCTGCCAAGATGGATTTAACACGATTCTTACTGTGGCAAATGTAAACATATCATTGACCTTTTCCAGCTGCTCAGATGAGATCAATTGATCCATGTGTGTTCCTGAACATACCTCATTTGAGTGTGTGCGGTTCTGGTGCTTTGCCCGGTCTGAGGCATTTGAGAAGGCCTTGTTGCAGCCTTCGTGCTCACACACATAGGGTTTCTCCCCAGTGTGGGACCTGAGGTGGGTCTTGAGGTTCTCCAGGCGAGAGTAAGCTTTAGAGCAGCCCTCAAACTGCAGAGAGACAGGCAGACAATGAGACAGACAGACAACGAGATTGATGCTTGAGTACTGCTGTTTTGTCTGCAGCTGGCCAGAGAAAAGAGCCGGAACACAACAACAAAAACAACACCAAAAAGCTCTTTTTGTTCCAGTTTTTAAATGTTATCTACTCTTGGACTCTTGCCCACCTACTGTGGCGTGCCACACAAAAGCAAAGCCCTGCTACACTTTGGTAAAAAAAAAAAAGGGCTATTACACACAATATCCAAACTAAGTGTGAGGTGTGGTAGAGCTCTTTGTCTGGTGCACTTTGTTGAGACAAAGAGAAGTCTGTGTTTAGCCTTTGTATTCACTTGTACTGTACAAGCTATAATTTGGTATTCCTTCTGAGCAGTCATTGTGAGCGTAATTGGCTCTGAAATTAAAAGAGAATCAAATTAGAGCAGCTCAGAAAGGGGATAAAAAAGTCAGAAGATTCATCTTTAAAAAGAAAAGACTAAAGGGGAGTTAGCAGAAGATGCATGTGGGATTTGTGTGCAGAATTTACAGCTTGGTCTTAATAAGGACCCATGGCCCCCTGCTTGTCTGCAAATTTTAATTACACACCCACGCTGTCAATCAGCTTTCTTAACTCTATCCTTCACAAGTCATCTGTTTTAATGCATTCATGAGAGCCTGCGAGCAAGCTTTGAAGCCAAGCAAAACAGGCCCTTCAATTTGATCTTCACACAGCAAATGAAGGCTTCAATGAAAGCCCATGATTTATCAAACGCAGGAAATATCAGTGGTCATACACACAAAGAAAATCACATCAACTTTTTCTGTAAGTCAGTTTTATTTTTTCACAGGCGACAGTGAAGCACTAGAGGGCCGAGATTCTTTGGCTGCTAAAGCGGCTGAATAAATTCGAACTTTAAGTTGTTGATTAATAAGTCAACAGAAGGTTAAAGGGCTGGCTGCACAGATCAATGTACCAACTGTGGGAATTACACTCAGTGTGTGTAACTAGCTGGATCATGTCTGCTGTGTCTCTGCGGGAACTTTGGTGAATCTGAGAGGAGACTTGGGGTCACCACTCCCCCCACAGGCGTGCGCACACTGCACCTAACAAGCGGGGCCAGAGTTTACTTCAGTTTGTTGCAACATCTCAGCTCCTTTCCTTTGCGTCTGCCCTCTCTCTTTCATTCACACATGGTGTTTAAAAGCATATTTGAAGATCATACTGATGTTTATGGATTTATGCATTTTGTGGTTTAATTGGGGCCATTTTTGGAGGCGGTGGCATGCTGTCCCCTCACACGCCTTATCAATTAATTACTACGCAACCATTTTCATGAAAGCAGCTGTCCTTGAGGAAATGTTGCAGTTTCGTTCTCAGGTGCGATAAGGGAAGATTTCCACGCTTTTCAGGCTTTGGCGCTCGTGCCTGTCATTCACTTTGAATGGGGGTGACGTCACATGTTGCATACGGGCAGAATAAAAACTAAATTGTTTTATAGGACTATTAAAAAAACAAAAAACAAAACAAAAACTAAGCAACAGAGCATCAAGTTGAAAAGATGAGAGGCTGACATGGAAACAGGGTTGATACATCATCATTTAACAAGTGGATACCATAACCTATGCCATGTGTGTCGTGAAAGGGGTTCTTCCTCCCCACTGCTGCCATGTGCTGCTTATAGGGGGTCGCTGGGCTTTACTCTGCAATATTTTAGGTTCTTTAATTTCCAAAATGAAGAAGCGACTGCTGTGGTGAGTTGGTGCTACATAAATAAAACTGAATTAAATCAAGCTTAATGATGCATATGTGATGTCACCAACCATGTGATGTCAACCATTAGCATGGACTAAGACTGGTCATTCATGACAGCTTGCATTAAATTCTGGGCTGCAAGATGGTGCTGGTTGCATTATGAGAGATGCAGGCTTATGATACCAGATTACTGCAGCCAGCGAGTTACCAAGAACACGAGAGGCTTACTGTGCATTTATGTGGCTTCTCCCCTGTGTGTCGCCTCATGTGGACTACCAGCATGTACTGTGCCTTGAAGGGCTTCTGCTCCCGTGAACACTCCTCCCAGCGACACACAAACTCCTTCTTCTCACCGTGGATGTGGTCGTTGTTGATGTGCTGTGGAGACAGATTGACTGGAATCAATCAACACAGTTGTGTGATACGTGCCCATAAAGGTGAAAACAATGTAACTGGATGCTAAAGAAAAGTCAGCAAATTCTTGTCTTTTTCCCACCAGGACACGCTCCCTTCTCCTATGTGTCCGTGCATGCTTGACACACTGACAGCACTCTGCAATCCATTTTAGCTGACAGTTATTATGCCTTTGTCAATAGGAGACAAAAGCTATAAAGCAGAGTGTGTATTTTTTCCGGCTGTGTTTGTGTTCACATTTCTCTTGGAAAAGGAACTTCAGTGGATCCTCGTAAAAAGTGATCAGGTAGAGGATTTGTGACAGTCTCCCTTCATTTCCTTACTTCAGGAAGTCAGGGGAAACAGTTTCCTGTGTGACGTTTTAACTTGCACCTAAATATGCAGAAAGTCTTTAAGTAAAATTAGACTGTACTCTGCTTGAATTATCAAAGGTATGAGGAGAAATTAAAGAATGGGATGCTGGAGTCCAGCATACACATGGCTCAGAGCACCTTTACTGCAGTATGTCCTCAGACACAACACGTTTAATCAAACAACTTGTGCTGCAGTCAAACGCGATTTCTCTGAACAGACACATTTCAAAACATTCGTCCCGTCCACCGCATGCAAATATCCACACACCCAGAGGAACCACCTCATTTCCTGAGGACATCCAAGCCCACAATGCTCTACTTATGTGGCCACTTCTTCACCAGCAAAAAAGGTCTGTGGTTAGCAATTCTACTGAGGTCTATTTCTGGGAGGAAGGAGGAAGAGGAGGAGGAGTGGAAAAAAGTGTGTGGCCCAAGCAGAGGTCTCTATTTTCAGGTTACACACTACTGTGAATCCGTAATTTGGAGGCTCTTGAAACAGGATTACTCTGGTCGAACAGAAACCACAAAAAACCAATAGAGGTGTGTGTGTGTGTGTGTGTGTGTGTGTGTGTGTGTGTGTGTGTGTGTGTGTGTGTGTGTGTGTGTGTGTATTTCCGTGTCTGTGTGTAGAGTATGTTTATAGAAACTCACTAACCTCATGCTATTTTTGGAATCTCATTTTGTTAATTCTTATTTTATTGTCACACACACACAAGGCTGTGAGTCAAGAAACTGTATTTTCTAACAATAGACATTGAGAAGTCCAACCACAGCATATATATATATATGTGTGTGTGTGTGTGTGTGTGTGTGCATGTTTGTGTGTGTCTTTGCTTGAGAGAAAGATAGAGATTAAAAAAACTTTGAGGTTCCCTGATTCATAAATAGTTGGACGTCTGTGTATCATATGTTGTGTGCAAATTTACAAGTACAAGAGATTTCTATCCTAGAGCGCTCTCTCTCTCTCCCTCTGCATTTGTGTGTTTCTCATTTGTTGCCTGCCTCCCTTTTTTTTGACTCTGCACAACTGTAATCAAAACCACAGACTGTACTTTCCCATCCATCTCCTTTCCTTTTCTTTTTTGTCTGCTGTACAACTGAATGTGAGAGCTTTTGCCTCTGACTTCTTTTATCCACTTTATCTCTTTTAGTCTACTATTATTTCTCTATGACTGCAGCTCAAACTAATGACGCAAAGTCTTATTCACACACTCACCACTCACAATATATTTAACATACAATTGCATGCTTAACTCTAAATTTACCAGTCCAGGGTGAGCATAATGCAGCATCTGCAGTAGTTTTCCTTTTAAAGCTACTCTTTTTTTTATATACAGTGAGTGTATCTCCACGACCATTTTTGCTCTTTATCAGAGAAGCCACTCAGTCTTCCTCCTCGTTCTCCTCACCGCTGTGTCTCTTTCGCCCCCTGCAGGAGAAGGAGAAGAAGTACATGCTGCAGGTAGACAACCTGAAGCTGCGCGATGTGGAGAAAGGCTTCATGTCCAGCAAGCATATTTTTGCCCTCTTCAACACTGAACAGAGGTGCTATTAGACACACACACGTTAACACTGTAATACAGATAAACGTTACCGATCGCGTAAAAACAGTTTTTGTCCTCCACCTGGCCACCACAGAAACAAGAAAAATGCGTTGCAGCATTAGTAGTCACTCTTTGGGCCACTTGAGTTTTATATGAGTTTTGGGGTTTCTGTGTGAAATTTTAAGTGACCACAAGTGATGACATATTTGTAAAGCTTAAAGAATATGCCAATATTAAGGAAGTACTCAGTTAATTTAATTTGAAGTCCAAATTCAAATTATACCAAAGTAAAAGTACAAGAATATGAGAAAAAATGAACTCAAAGTAAGAAAAGTAAAGGTTTAAATTGTGCAGTGTGCCCTTGTCAGTGTTACAGTAATATATTACTGGATCATTTTTAAAGCATTAACGTGTAAACAGGACTCGATTGTTGTCGCTATTGTAGATAATAAATATCACATTATACTTTGGGGCAGTTTAATCTAAATAATGATACGTGTTTTGTATGCAAAACAAAGAAAAATGAAGCTTAAAAGTGACCAGAACTGTGAAATAAATGTAGCACAGTATCAAAAAAACAAATTTTGTTGTATAGTGGAGGAGAAAATATGAAGTAGGAATATAAAAATAATAAAATTAAAAAAGTAAAAACATGTAGAAGAACAAGTTCCCTGAATTTTTACATGAATGACTGTGAAGACATTTAGTTACTAACCTTTATTGGTGGAAGGATGTATAGCTGACTACATGGGACGCTTGGAGTGTGCTGATTATGCTGTGTGTCCACAGAAATGTATATAAGGACTACCGTCAGCTGGAGCTCGCTTGTGAGAGTCAGGAAGATGTTGACGCGTGGAAAGCCTCCTTCCTCAGAGCTGGAGTTTATCCTGAACGGGTCACAGTAAGATTTAATCTAAAGCACACATGCATAGCCGACCTGTGAAGCAAGCACTCTTACACATACTAAATTTTTTCCAGATCATATTATTTATGTCCAGTAGTAGCTCAGGTTGTTGCTGTGATGTTTTTTTTTGTAGTCTGTTTTAATGTTATTGTGTCTCTCATGTGCTATCTGTCCTTTTCAATGTCTTTTATCTCTCATTGCTATTTGGCGTTGTAGGAGAAGGAAGGAAAGGTATGTTATTCTGGGCACTGCATCACCTTTTTTGTGTTTTCTGTATAAAGCTTGAACTACAATTTAGGATAATTTTACCTAAATGGAGATGTACCTATTTAATAGACAACACATTTGAGTTGTATAGCTGACAGTAATCAGTAAATACACAGTTCAGCGTTCTCATCTGAATTAGATTTTGAAACACTGACAGGGAGATGCATAGTGTCAATTCATTCTAGTGGTATAGTGATTATTCTGTTCATAGGAATAATAATTAAACATTTTAAAGCACTAATGGTCCTATTTTAATTGTTCAAGCACAACTAAGTGGAAAGTCTTGGTAACAACTCACCTGGATGATAGAGAGCAGCACAAAGTGAAGAGAGTCTAATGTTACTTCAGTTTTAATTCTGCTGTACACCACATTGTGAATGGGATTCACTGCAAAAATTGGTTATCTAAATATAAGGGAAAAAATACTTAATTTGAGAAGATTCAGACTATAATCAAGTGAAATAATCTTCCAGTGCAGTAAGATAATTACACTTGGTAAGATTTAGTAGTAAGATAAAGTAGCTAATTTTAGGATTTAGTAACTAAGTAAGTAAGAAAGAAAAGACATATATTCTCAAAACAAGGTTAATAATCTTATACATTCTGCTCTTGCTTAGTACAGTTAGTTTGCTTGCTTAGTTTTTTTCATTTATATACTGCATATTAAGCATTGAGTGTTCTGTTGTTGGTCTGTGCAGCATGTACAGTTTGGTCTTCTTGATAACATCCCCCAAATAGCCAAATAGACATGGTTTTGAGAAGTGACATGCTTTCCTATGAAATACCAACAACTCAGCTTGAGCTGCTTCATTTGAATTGATCTCTGACCTGTTGGCACGTCTCTAGCCGCTCTGTGCTTCATATAAAAATAAGATGTAGGTGGTGAAAACCATTTTCAGGTGCAGGGAAGCAGTCTCAGCAGTGCTTTCACTGGTCATTGCACTAAAAATAGGTTCCTTAGATGTTATAAATTCCTGCATTGGCAAAATCACACTATATGATGACACAATATACACATTGAGATAAAATAAACAAGATTTGCTTTTGTGTTACTTTAGACTAGTTACCTAAAACCAGTAAACAAGTCATTTTTTTGCAATTAAGCTACCTTATCCTATATTATAGTCCATATGTTTAATGTGGCCCCAAAACTAATGCACCAACATACATTTCTGTTACACTGGCATTTCTGTATTTGTGTGGTATTTTATTGCCAACAACATTTTTTTTGTATGTGAAGTACTGTGCAAAAGTTTCAAGCCACTCCTCAATGAATACAATGAATACAATTAATACAATTACTGCACACTGCTTCAATAATGTTGAGGTCCGGGCTCTGGGGAGGCCAATCCATGACTGGACTGTGTGTTTTTCTTATCCAAGTATGCTTTTACTGCATTGGCAGTGTGTTTGGGATCATTGTCATGCTGAAAAAAATGAAGCTGTTGCCAATCAAAACTTTCCATATGGTGTTGCATGGTGGATGAAAATCTGACCTTAGCTTTCTGCATTTATAAGTCCATCAATTTTGACAAGAGCACTGGCCGAAATGCAGCTCCAAACCATGACAGAGCCTCCACTGTGTTTCACACATGGCTGTAGACACTCATCATTGTACCTCTCTTCTGACCTCCTCCGTACATATTGACGATGATTTGAACCAAAAATGTCAAATTTGGATTCATCACTGCATCAGACCTGTCACCACTGATGTTCAGTCCAATTCTTGTGTAATTTGGCATACCTCAGTCTTTTCTCCTTGTTTCCCTTCCTTATAAATGGCTTCTTGATAGCCACCCTTCTACTGAGACCATTTCTGATGAGGCTTCAGTGAACAGCAGATGGATCAGCTGAAGGGCCAGATACATCACTCAGGTCCTGTGTCAGGTCTTTGCTCGATTTTTTCCTATTTCTTAAGGACATGACTTTCAGATACTGTTCATCTACTGTAAATAGTTTTTTTTTAGGCCTTCCACTTCTTTTGTCCTCCACTTGTTCAGTTTCCTCTTAATTTTTTAAGGACACACTGAACACCATGCTGAGATATAATAGCTCTTTGGGAATCACCTTATTGGTGCAAAAATACTATTTTTATACCAGTCAAACTGTGTTATCATTGGCATTTTTTATAGATTTGATTAAAGAAATTGGAAAAAATTGCGTGTTTTTACAACAGTAACAAAGTGCCTAAATTTAAAATTGGTTCTTTGCTAAGTTGTCTGTTATGAGTAGGCACAAAACTGGTTCAACCCTTCAGTTAGGTGCCTTTTTTATGCTTGAATGATTCATAGGTCAATATTAAGTGGCTTAACAAAAAAAAAAAAACATTCCTCTGAAAATAGTCATAGACAAGGACTGGACTGAAAATGATTTAAAAAGCAGCCAATGTCCAAAGAAAAACTTTTAAAGATCTTCAGAAAGCCTGGAGAACTATTGCCCAAGACCACTTTAAATAATTACAAGAAAGTCTGACTGTGTGGAAGCAAAATATAAAGAAATGAGAGCTGGCTCAAGACTTTTGCACAGTACTGTATTTTCATCAAAATTGCGCATTGAACTACACTGAGGTGTTTTGTGTTCAGGTGGTGCCACTCATCATTCAGCTGATAATATAATTTCCTGGAGAAGACTCCTTTTTTCCTGTCCTTTGCTGTAGTGCTATTATCCACTTTCTTTCTCTTTCATGGTGTTTTCTTTCTTGTTTCTTTAATTTTTTTTCACACATTCCAAAAAATAAAATCTCTTATTTTGTCTCACAGAGTGATGGTGCTGATGAAAATGGTTCTGACAACCTCATGCACAGCATGGACCCTCAGCTGGAGCGGCAGGTGGAGACCATCCGCAACCTGGTCGACTCCTACATGTCAATCGTCAACAAGACCGTCCGTGACTTGATGCCGAAGACCATCATGCATCTCATGATCAACAATGTGAGTCATCAGTGTGGGACGCAGCGTTCTTATTGTTTGATATGACATGCTGAGACAATGGGGCTTTGAGATTTGACAGACAGCTACCAAAAGTACCAAGTGTACTTTTTTCGCTCCCTCTTCGTGCAGACTAAAGAGTTCATTAACGCTGAGCTGCTGGCCCAGCTGTACTCATGTGGTGACCAGAACAGTTTGATGGAGGAGTCTCAGGAGCAGGCTCAGCACCGTGACGAGATGCTGCGGATGTACCACGCCCTGCGGGAGGCCCTCAAAATCATTGGCGACATCAGCACATCTACTGTAACCACCGCCGTACCGCCACCTGTGGACGACTCGTGGCTGCAGGTGCAGCGTGGCGGTTCTGGAGGACGGTAAGGCACATGAGACGTGAGAACATGGGACAGAGAAAGAGTATGTGTGGGGAATGGTTGGTGGGAGCAAATACTAAAAGCCCCTGTGTAATTTTGACACGCAGTGGAGTAAATATGGATAAAAAAAGATAAAGCACCTGATTTATTGACACTTTTCTGATGTTTTTGGGGGGTTTTTTCTGTTCCTTTCTTCCCTTTTCTTTCTTCTCCAGGTCTCCAGCCACCAGTCCAACTCCAAACCGCAGGGCTCCACCAGGACCCCCAGCCCGCCCAGGCTCTCGTGGACCTCCACCTGGGCCTCCTCCTGCTGGGGGTCCTCCTGTACCTTCTCGCCCCGGAGCTTCTCCAGACCCTTACAGTGGGCCACCACCCACCGTGCCCTCCCGGCCTAACCGCGCACCCCCAAGTGTGCCTAGGTGAGTGGAAAGTCTTCAGTCATGGAGTTTGTTCCAGTAGATTTTACAAGGACACTGATACCCAAACTACAGTTTAAGATAATGTGACGTTATCAAAGCTTAAGTGTGGATACTCTCTGTCACCAAGGGGGATGTGAAGACACCTGGATGAGGGGATAAAGGAGGTAAATGAAAATAGAAAGCACTAGTTTTGATAGAGGATAGATTAATAGGCCAACAGATTGCTAGCTATCCCTAAAGGCAATACAGTTATCATCATCTCTTTATTTTTTGGTTTGGGTAAACATCTGACTACTTTCTTTCACCTTTCTGCCACCACCAAATGTTCAACATGCCGTCAAGCATCACCAGCAACAGATAATGAGTTATCACTAAAAACCACTTCACCACTCATCTGAATTGTCAGGATATTTTTGCTTCAAACATGTGTGTACCTAATCTAAGGAATAAAGGGGCGCTGGGAATGTGGGGAGGGGGATTCCTCTCTGTTATCCATTAATTGTATCCGTGTAAAATTTGCCTGATGCTTACCTGTGTTTGTGAGCTAGCTAACCTCTTTAACCTGGATCTAACTGTCAGTAGCTTGCCTGTTTTACTGTAGAAGACACTAATGTGGCTGAGCAAAGCTCTCACTTGAAATTACACCCTGGCAATATCCTCACTAAAAGTAT
>VUQS01038946.1:16800-32578 GCA_015108495.1 Heterochromis multidens | reverse complement strand
TTCAAGTTTCAGTTTAATTTATATAGCGCCAAATCACAACAAAAGTCACCTCAAGGCGCTTTATATTGTAAGGTAAAGACCCTACAATATAAAGCGCCTTGAGGCGACTTTTGTTGTGATTTGGCGCTATATAAATAAAATTGAATTGAATTGAATTGAATTGAATTGTGTTCCCACCACACTTGCTCAAGGTCCCACAGAGATGGGCACCTGCTGATCTTTGAAACAGTGAAATGGTAAAACAGCATAGAATTGATCTATGCTGTATGATAAGATTAAAGGCACCTGAGCTACCATTTCAGTGAGTGTGGGAAACACATGTGCTAGTCCCACACATGCAAGGTTTCCTACCATTGCTTTGAATGTACAAACTAGTTTGGAATAAGCAATTTTAAGTTTTGTGTTCTCAGTGTTAATCAATGTTTATTTAATATTGACAATTATAGATGGTGATTATGGGGATGTTTTTTTATGATAATAGCAGTGAGGACAGTGTTTAATGGTTGTAATGGTTATATAATAAATCCCAAAAGTATGTAAGGATTAAATGGTACATAGCAGTCAAGGATACAGCTATATTAAATTTAGTTTGAAGGTTACAAAGATTTCTACCTAGCTGCTATATTAAAAAATGTGAATATGTTAATTATTGTCTGTCACTTTTCAACCAGATTTTAAACATAAAGGGGCATATTTTTCTACACCTCTTTTCAACAACATGAAAAGATGGCTTTTCTTTATTTTTAATTATTATTTTTTTAACCAGATCTCAATGTCTGTCAAGTCGTTTTTGTCTTTTTAACATGTTTTTGCTGGGTGGATGGCACCACTGCGATACTAGGTTAGCAATATTGTAACTTCGGGTATCACAATAATGCTATCGGTATCGTCTCAATAATCATAATCGTGAAATAAAAGTCTGATATCATGACAACCCTAATTATGACATCCCAGCACTCAAATCAGATCTGTAATTTTGGATTCCAACAAACTAACAGCACATTTTAGTGTGGAACTTTTGTGTGTGCGTGTGTGTGTGTGACAGAGAGAGCGAGAGAGAGAAACATAATCCATTCATATTCCCAGGGTAAACAAGGGTTAACAAGTTGATTGTCCTCTGTAGGCTTTGTTTTGTTTTTTCATAGTAAGCCTGGCATCATTTTCAGTCACATTCATTACAAAATTAAGCTCCCCTCAACACTTTCTTGTTAAAAGAAAGTATTAGAATAAGGGAACCCTTGTAAATTCTCATAATTATGTCTAAAATATTCCACCTGAATGAAATACAACTCAGACTTAGGCACACTAAAAAGCAACTGATATTTCTTTTGCAGTAGCACATTTTGTATCCCTGAAAGGTGTAGTTGGGGGTGGGGTGGTGGGGTGTCTTCTATCCTATACCTTGATGACACTTCCCACATTTATAGAAATTTTCTCGACAGTATATTCAAAAGGCAACAAGGGAGCCAGAAGATGGAAAGGTATATGGAGCAATATCAGACAGGGGATAATAAAAGCTCAAAGATTTGGTTTTTGAAATTATATTTAAAAAAAAAAGGGAAATATCACACATGAATTCCTCAAAACACAGTCAAGGCTTCAGTATAAAATTCTTCCTTAAGCTGTCAATTGAGGCATAAACCTATACAAGAACAACTAATATCTAAAAAAAAATAATAGAATATATAAAATAATATATAAATAAGAACTAGTAAACCAAGGTTATTCAACCCAGTACTATACTACTTTGGATCCCGTACTATGTGTCTAGAGTAGTATTACGTGGGGAGCTCTAGTAATTTGTAATAATTGCAGAGCTGGCCTGTGATCTTAATCCTGTGCAAATATGCCGTACATGGTAAAAATTTCCCCACAAATTACCTGCTGTATTTTGCCAGTCACAGAGGCCCTGTGATAATTAGTCCCATGCAAATCAGCATCTCTGTGATCTCAGGAATTTTGTTTCTTTTTGCAAAGTTTTTTGTTTCCTTTGTATGTGTGTGTGTGTGTGTGTGTGTGTGTGTGTGTGTGTGTGTGTTTTGTGCACCTTTCGTCTGCCCAAATCCTAAATTAGACCTATAAAGGCTACATTGGCAAACTGAAAGTTTGGATCTCACACGCCCTGATAAATTTGCACCAGACATGGAAAAAAGAAGTTTAAAATAAAATTTTTTTAAATAAAATGTTTCTGTCTTTAAACATTCTCAGAGTAATTGTGTGCCACCCTTAGATCTGTAGCTGGTGACCACAGATGTCAGTAAATCCTTCATCGCCCATCAGTTTCTGGTACCAGAAGTGACCACATTTGGACCACAGGGTGGAGTGCTAATAAACTATATATCGATAAACTATATGGGTGCAGTGCACCTTTCTGTACCTCACAAAAGGCCATATTATTTGTTTGTGTTTTATTTATAGGTTTTATTTAAAATGCTCCAAAAGGCACCAACAGTACTAGCTAATTCCAGTTCAGTAGCTAGAATTAGGGAGGTGAGGCCTAGCAGACAACTCCTGGCTTCAGCCCCCCATCGCAACATACTTGTCAAAGCCATGTCACTGCAGTATAGTATAACAGTATAACAGTTTTTTGCACTAGGTATAAGCTAAGCTGTGCATTTGAACATGAGAGTCTCTTGGGGGTTAACTCATTTTTGGAGACAGCCTCAAGTTGCCACTGGAGGAATTTCAGTTTTTGGCAACTGTACGTTAGCTTCATTTTCAGCCCTGGAGGTTGCCACTTGGTGAATCTGAGTAAAACATAGGCTTCACTTATCCCATGCGAATGTACATGGGGTTAATGGTAATGTTAATTCCGCAAATAGATCATAAATGACCACTCAGCTAGCAGCTTGTCAGTGAGTCTGATCTAAAACAAGCATCTGTTACCTGCCACCCCCATCATATTTACACTAGGGCTGCAGCTGAAGTTGTCCCAGTTCTGATTTTTTTTGGGTTTTTTTTTTCCCATCAAATGTGATGCAGATCTGATGGTTTCTAATGAGTGTGAAGATGAAAAAGCTGCATGGTGTCACATTTTATTTCCCCCAGTCCTGATCTGCACTGTGTGGATCTGCAGTTTTAAAAAAAGAGATCCCAGGGCCTCTGACCTACATGCAAGTTGTATTCAAACACTGGCCAGAATTCATCAGTGTTTCCATGACGATAGGGGGGAAAATCTTACTGTACTGTACATCATTCATGTGAGACGACTGTCACATTTTCAGTGCCCGCAGCAGCTTGGCTTAATTCCCAGAACCAGGTCTCTCTGCACAGAGGTGGAAGTAAAGAAAGCAGTTAAGACGAGCGCTATTGTCTCTACTGTCTTTCTTGCTGGCGCCACCATCTTTAATGGTGTAATTTTAAAAGTGCACAAAAGTTTTACCTAGTTTTAATGGACTAATTTTCATCTTATGTGTGCTAATCTTTATTCCTTTCATGGCAGTCTTATCTTTTTTTTTTTTTTTATTTACTCCACTGACTGTAAACTTGTGTTCACATGAGTAGATATGAAATGAATAATATTCAGAGACAAACACACGAGAAAATCTTACATCATACCCCTCTGACCCTGTCGCTTCTGGGAGTCACGTGACTTTGCGTGCGTTGGCGAGGCAGCGCCTCTGACAACACAGATGTCATATCTTATTGACCAGTGCTCCATGCTGGCATTTGAGTGTGAGAGAAGGATTGGGAAGGAAAGACAGTGTGTTACTTACCTCAGCTCTGATGTATTTTTTTCCGCTTGGGAGAGGGTGTTTAAAAAAGGACGATCAAGACGTTTATCTGTAATATCCTTTACTGTCATGCCAGTGCAGAAGCGCTTAACTATTCCTCATCTTTTACTGCTGCACATTTTAACCCTCTGTACCCCAATAGAATTCTATTAGAATGCCCCATATTCCTGAGAATTTTGAAAGAAAAGGGGAAATCTGATAAACATTCAGAACACCTAAATATCACTAAAAAAAAAAAAACCTGCTGTAAAGTGTCAATTATGTTAGTTTTAATTTAAAGATCACAAGTCACTCTTTTAAACTATATATGAGCATGTAAGATTTGTACATTTCATCATCCGTTTCTCATTATCTATTTCTCCTCCTCCTCTTCTTCATCTGCCTCCTCCATCACTGCTCTCTCCTACCTCATCTCCACCTCTTTCTCCTCACCTGAAGTCTCATCTCCTGAACTAAAGTCAGGGCTCTAACACACGAAAATGTGCATAAACATGTTTATTTATTCCCGATATTGTTGCAATTCCCTTTTTTCAGCAGATCAGACATGCGACCCTCACATCTCCAGACCGCTGACAATGAGCCGGCTAAACAACAACAGCTAGTTATAAGTTAACATTATGCCAGCCATTTTAGGCTTAAGTGTCCTAAAAATTACACTTTCCCTCTGATAAACAGTTTGATTACATTCTCACATCGTACGACAGTTTATTCACTAAGTGTCATTAACAATGTTAGATCCACTTCTGATAAAGTTTCAGTAACGCCAGCTAACAGCAGCATTCGCCAACGGAAAAGTTCTGGAAATCCTCAACAACTTGCCTCAGTATCGCTGCCATCGGACAAAAGTGAGCTTCTCCGACTCACTGACCCCGTATCAGACTCCTTTCACAAAGTTTTGCAGCCTCCTCCACAGTAAATAGCTGTGGATGCTTCACATCCAGTGTTAAGATGTTAACAGTGATATGACAGCCCACACTCACAAGATGAACGCAGGCCAGAGCATTTGAGGTGCAAAATATTTAATTGTCACCAATCTGTGTTTTTATTCATAATTCATTGCTGTCTTTATTATTAAAATATGTTAAATATAGTGTGTACAAAAATGTTTTTTATACACAAACAGTAGAAGAAGCACGCCTAGAGTTATGGGGAAATGCAATGCGGCTGGGGGTACAGAGGGTTAAATCAGCATGTGCCTAGCTTTACCTATTCATAGAAAAAACAGCACCATGCACATTAGCATGAACAACACATTTTATGCTCCTGATTCTGCAGGAGTTACAACATTTCAGCTGCACCATGAAACAAACGGCATATTAATTAAAATATTAAAAGAATTTTAGTTTTTTTGTTTTTTTTGCAAAGAGGACCCATAAAGAGCAAGCCAGAATATAGTCATAGAGAAGTTGTCTTCAGGAAACAAAATGGATAAAAATACTTTTTTTTTTCAGCTCTTAAATGCATTCGACGTGCCGGTAAACATTAAGTGACCTGTATGATGAGGATGAGGAATGTCTCAGACTGCTATGGAACCTTTTCAGGGATTACAGGCAAATAGCAAAATAACAAAAGCATGAAAAATAAAAAGCAATACATGAATTCCTGTCTTGTTTAGCTCGGTTACTTTAATCCAGCTGGCTATGGGCATGGCTTTGGCAAAGTACTTGTTCTCACATGTAAGCAGCAAGCTACAAGTGCAATAAGATAGGAAAAAAAGAGGAGAAAAATAAAAACTAGAAAGCTGTGACAAATGGACCAGAGCCATACAGAAGAAAAGAAAAGTAGGGACGATGGGCTTGTCTTGGTGAATGTTTGTACCTGAAGCAAATTAAAGTTGGAAGCTGCAGTAAACCTTTTAAAAGTGAAAAGGCTTCATTGAGGGAAAAGTTGAAGTTTTCGTCAACAGCATGCCGTTGGCTCAGGAAAGAACTGCTACACTTACCAACCTCCAAGTTAGATATTTTCTTCCCTTTGTCCACATATCCTGTGGCTGAATTTATTGATTTCACAGGACAGTATCCCACTAACAAACAAACAAAAAAAGATGACCTAGCCCTCAACTCTATTCTTCCTCACCCATAACAGTTAAAAAAAAAAGAAAAGAAGAAAAGATCAATTTTTGGGTGTTGGGAGTGTGGAATGTGTAGCTCTTTTTATTGAACTTTTTCATTATGATGAAAAAGTGATACATTGCTGTAATGCAATCAGGCCCCCTCACTTATCTCTTTGGTTCAAATGCGACTAAATCTAGGAAAGGGGATTAACATAATAGAGTGCCGATTAGCAAAATGAAATAACGTGCATGTTTTAAGAAACTTTATGTGCAGAGTCAGGTGTTCTTGGGTGGTGTATAGACTTTTGATGTAGGGTAAATTGGTAAGTCACCCTCATAGAACCCCTCATAGAAAGTGGAGTAGACATGATCTGCAGAGATGTGCAGTGATGATTCGAGAAGTTTCTCCTAAAGATTGAATCACAATCCAAGAACACAAAAGTAAGACTGTAATTTTTAGGTATAAGTATGATAAAGTTTGAGAAAAAAAAGTTAGCAGAAGGCTGCATGTTTGACTCATTGGGGACCAGGGGAGTCTTTGAAAATTACTAACTACTCTAAATCAATCAATTTACAATTTTCGTTTTCATACAGTTATCATTTTTGAGAAGTATGAATTAATTTGGACCTGCTTTTGAGGACTTTTAGAGGACTTCGCTTGAACCTGTTGCAAAAGTGTCATGTCTAAAATGCTTAACTCTATTCGCAATACATGGGTAACCATGTAGTCTCACTCAACTGAATTACAGGGAAGAAATTTGGATTGTCTAATTGCAAGATTACAGAGAACATTTCGATTCATATCAGTCTTATTTGGTGGGCTTGTGATTTCACTGGGTTTTTTTTCTAGATGGTGCAGCCCGATGGGGGAAAAATGATTGAGTTCTGTTGTGGTGGATAGACCACTGTGTCCAAAGGTGATGCTGTCACTTTACTGATAGCGCTGCTGGTCGATACGCAAGTAACGTAAAGCCTTGATTATACTCCATTGTGGACACAGACAGCTGAAGGCTTGACGGTTGAGTAGTCATTCCCGTTAATTCTTTAAAGTCCACTGCCTGGGGCACATGTATAGTTGGTGCATTGTAATTTAATGACTGTGTGGTCACAAAAAACAGGCAGGCATGAGGAAATCCACACAGACCATCACACTCACTGTTTGATGACAAAATTTACATCATCCAGACCCAAGCAGATCCAAGCGGACCCAAGCAGACATCCAGCAGACTTGCAGACATGCGGACAAGTATAATCAAGGCTTAAAACTGCTGCTCTTCTGCATTGAAGCCAACCGGCAAAAGTAGACACCTGGAGTTCTCCGAGGGAGAGAGAAAGAAGGAGGTCTGGGTAGCTCTGCTTATATAGCTACCCCGTGATATGGATAACAGAACACAGGAAAGAGCTTCCCACAACATGAATTGCACTGTGGGGGAATTTTCAATTGAACATACACCTCCCTGAACCAATTAAGCCAGATGCTTTTTTTTTTGACAAAATAGCCTCTGCAATACCCAGGTGGGAGCTGTGATGAATGACTGAAAGGACTGTTGTAAAAGTGACCCATTGGTAGAGAAAATAATGAAATCTAGAAACAAAATGATTGGCTCATTAAAGTTCATTATGGGTGTTTTAAATTTTTGAATAGGAATTCTGACACAGTGACACTAGCAGCCTGCCAGCCTGAAGGTACTGCTGTTCCTTTCATTGGATATGCCACTTAGTTTATGCTAATCCTCAGAGATTAGGGAGATCAGACAGAAAACAGTATGTTTTGGCCACTCAAATCAGAATCTTACACACAGACGTAAGCTTTTTGTTCTTTTCTAAAAAAAAAGACTTTCTCAAATAAAACCTTAAATCTGGCAGTGATGTCACGTACCATGATTTTTGCTTTCAGTCATTTCTACAGCAAATTTAAAATAGGCTATAGTTTGAAATAGAAATATTAGACGCTGGAGCTGACAGAGAACTATAAAGATAAATGTTAGAAATCCTTTGAACAAAACATTCTTTGATTCCTAGGGGTATGTTTTTTGCCAATATGTTCATTCCCTTTTTTCGTTAACATCTGCTTACCTGAACTGAACATGTGTTAATTTGCATCTCCAATACATCAGAAAGAGACACACACAGACACGCGCTCGCCTTCTTTGTCCCTGTCTCACACAGGCACAGCCACCTTGAAGGAACCCTGTTATCTGCACAGTGCATGTTGTCATTGCATATCCAATACATCATTTGATTTGCACGAACCAAGACGCCTGTGCCCTACTTAAAGTAAAGTCAGGGCCACTTCCACTTGAGGGCAAGTGAGTCAGTGCTGACTAAGATATGGTATTCTTTACAGGCCCACCTACACTCTCTAAGCCAATAATCACACCCATGCTGTCTAACATTGTAAAAAAACATTATTAGATTTTCACTTTTATATTAATTTGAAAGATACAGGTATATTAAACCTGACAGCTGGCAGTGTTCTAGACAGTCCTTCAAGAAGCATTAAAAATGGCAACTTAAATGTACAAGTGGTGATGGAGAAATCAATGCATTTTCTTATTTTGCCGTCACAAGGGAAGTATCATTTGACAGCTTTCAGAATATACAAGCATTTTACCTTGTTTCCCAAAAATGAAGCAAGGCAGCTGTGGCCTACTTCACAGGACAAAGAGTAACATTGACTTGAGGGTATGTGAATCACTATTAGCTCCTGTAATATTCAGTGGAAGACCATGACCACTTTAGTAGCTTGTCACAAACATACAAAAAGGTTGACTGGTTGCATTAGTTAAATTTAACATTTAACAACAGTAACTTTAGCAGCATTTTAGTAAGAGTTGTTATGTAAACAACCGTGGTGATGCATTAGCAGTATAGCTTCTTGTGACACCACCTGACTTTTTCTGTAATTGTTATTTATTTATTTATTTTTTTTATTTTTTTTAGTGCCATTTCATGATAACAGCCATTTTAAGATGCTTTATACTGTAAGGAAAAGGCAATAACAGCAAGAAAACCCCAATGATCAGACAATCCCCAATAAGCAAGTACTTGGTAAGAGTGGGGAGCAGCAGCCAACTTCAACAAACAGTTAAGGAGTGAAGGGAAAGATAAGAAAAGAGGAGCATTTAAACTACGGCATAGAATGCTATCAAATTTGGTACAGATCTATAATGTATATGATTCTATAATTCTGCTTATAGGTGATTCTTTGTACTTCATAAGACTGATTTCAAGTGTAATGTCTCCTCAACTATTATTTTGATGGCCATGAGCAGTAGGGATCAGGTAAATGATTTCCAGATCATAGGAGGACAGATGCCACAAGGAAGAATAAATTAGCATAATGAAAAATCCCATTAATTTCAATCATTATAACTGGTGATCGACTGATCATATTCTGTATGATGTCATACTCTTAAAGATACCAAATTATTGAGTTTTCAAATTTTGACACTAAATTCCTGTCAGCCTCAACTTATAGTATCTTTGTGATAATTAGTGTGCTGATATGCTTAATAATGATGAACTTTACACATTTATTTTGCTAGGAAAATAGGAAATAGATATACAAATACTGTGAACTAGCAATTCAGCAACAAATACTCAAAACAGGTAAGTGTTTAGCAAGTACTGAGAACAAGTAATGATACTTTTGATACTTTTGATATTTTTACTTGTGAAGTAAAGGAGGGCAGGTACCACAACTGGAGGACAGGGACACAGACACAGAGTTTGTGCAATTCTAACGAGCTTGAAAGTCAATATTTGGTATGACCACCTTTATTCTTCAGCACAGCCTGAACTCTCTTAAGCAGCTTTCTTGTCATTTCTTTAAGTAGTAGTAGTACTATATAGTGGATCAAAGTCTGACGGTCCTTTTTCATAGTTTCATCAATTTTTCTGCATTCATATTTCAATCAATTTTGACAAGAATCCCAACACCACTGTAATGATTTTAGCTGCGTTTCAACTAGAGCCTCCACCATATTTGATAGATGGCTGTAGACATTCTCTGTTGTACCTCACTCCTGATCTCCTTTGTACTTATTGATGACGATTAGAACCAAAGGTTTTAAATTTGGATTCATCACTCCATAAGACCACTGATTTTCAGTCCAATTTTTGTGTAATTTTGTATACGTCAGCCTTTTCTCCCCATTTTCCTTCCTTAAGAATTATGTCTGGAAAAGTGCAGGACAAAAGAAGTGACAGTTTCCTCAAATCTTTTAATGACACACTGCACACCATGCCAAGATATGCCAAAATTTTATCTAAATTTTAAGCTTGTCAAAATGTGTTCTCTTTGGCATTTTTTTAATATATTCAACTAAAGAAATTAGAACAAATTAAACCATGGAATATGATGGTTAGTAACAAAGTGCCTAAAGATACAATTTAAAACCGTTTTCTCATATGTGTAGATATAACACTGGTTCATCCCTTGAGTTAGGTGTTGTTCTTGTTTGAATGATTCATAGGGTTAAGTGGCTTAACAAACAAAAAAACCACATTCCTCTGAAAATGGTCAGGTACAATGGCTGGATGGGTGAAATGGGAAAGAAAAACTTTAAAAGACCTCATGAAAGCCTGGAAAACAATTGCTCAGGACCACTTTAAAAAATTGCGAGAAAATCTGGCTCCTTGGAAGCAAAATATAAAGAAATTAAGGGTGGCTCAAGACTTATGTGCAGTACTAAACATCTATAACATAAGGCCAAATGCATGCAAGAAACCTAATTTGAAAGGTATATCTTCTAGTTTCTGTAACTGTTTGTTTAGTATGTGGCTACAACACAACCCTAACCCTACTCCTGCTAACATTGACTGTGGGCTGTAGTTCCCCATATACAACATGTTTGATTTGTAAATTAAGAAAATATTTTTTGAATGTAGCACTCCCTCAGCACGTGTACTGCTCAGGTAAGACTGACAGTCAGTATGGTGACTTTTTCACAGTTGGATCTATTTTTAAATGCAAATCTCAAATGATGCATAATACGTAGAAGTGTGTATAATCGAATGAAATATACCGGTTTTATGCATAAAAACATCTTAAAAGTGTAGCCTTGACATTCTCCTAGAACTGTAAAGTTGTGTCAGTCAGCTTACAGACATGAAAGACCAACTTCATCAGTGACACAGATCAGTGGTTAGAGGGCCATGACAGTGTACTGTATCTGTAACATTAAGGAAATGATACAACTTGACATTAAAGTTCAGTGTGTGACACTGGTGTGCCTTTCCACTCATTTACCACATCATTAATTTTCACTTTAAAGTCTCCAACGACACACAGAAAACTTGCTGTTAAAAATAATTTGTGAACCTTGAAATCATGAAATCCATACTGCTGGAGGTTGTAATATTTTATGTCAGGGTGGGGTGTGGGATTTTGGAAGACGTTCAGTGCAGACAAACTCTTTCATCTGCAGGCATTTACAAGGAATTGATTTCAAAGAGTCACCCGCTCTTACATCATCTGGAGCGAAAACCAATCTCAATCTTTGTAATTGATATCCATCGACTTCTCATATATATTATAGAATGATATTGATATTGATGGCAACTTTACATTTTACCGTACTCAGGAAACAGCTGAGCTAAAATTAAACCAACTCAAAGTCACAGCCTGTTTTATTACCAACTTTCAATAGTTAACTAAGAACATTACAGCAGCCATGTAAGAGGCATTCACCCTGGATTAGCCATATATAATACATGCTTGAGCTCAGACAGCCATGCATTTCTTCATAAGGTGGCTGCTACCCTGTGGCATGTGACTCACCATTAACTAACGCATTGCATGCGGCGTCCAGGCCCACCCACTCTGTCTGAACCATATGTACATTGCAGTCTGCATCCAGTTCCGAGATGCCCTACAAGGGAGGCAGTACATCAGGGTGACAGGGTATTGCCTGTGCTGTCTATGCAAGGAAAAAAATAATAATAATAATGATTCATGAGTCCCAATTATGTTTTAATTTAAATCACAGATTAGTGTCTAGCAAGGACCAGTGAGTGTGGTGGTTGTGGTGTGGGCGAGTTTCTGGCAGGCACAAAGATAAGGCAACATCTGTCTGCAACACCAAGCCAAGAGAGAGAGTGATGGGTGACTGGCCACAATGCGCAGAAACAAAGAGATCTGTATGTATGTGTGCACACATGTACACACGTTTTGGCACAAACATACATGCTTTTATAAACGGCTGCCCATTACCAAAGAAATTTTTGTTTTATATTCATCTGGGAGAGATCCATTTTTTATGTCGTTAAAATCAGCAAAGAAGAAAAAAATCAATGGGAAAACCTTTTTATTTTCCTCAATTAGGCGAACTACAAAAGGGTTAGAACATGAATGGCTTTGTGTGTTTGTGTGTGTGTGCGAAAGAGAGAAAAAGAGAGAGCAAAAAGAAAGGTAAAAAGCTTTAGATTTCTTCTGGCAATTTGTTTCTTGGCAGTATTCTCCGAATCGCTCAATACAATCTCTCTAAAAGTTTTCATTTATCAATTGTTTTCTCTTTTTTTTTGGTCTACCACCCTCCTCCTTCTTCTTCAAAAGGCTTCAGAACAAGAGAGCTGGGGCCAAGGAAAATCCTTCATTCATTAATGAAAGGCATCTATTACTGTCAAACAGCGACAGAGTTAATGTAAATAAATGAATTCTCCAACCCACTTAACTGTGGTTTATTATGAGCGAGCAAGGCATAATTGTGTTTCTGATCAGTTCAGATAAATTCAGAGGCACAATACCCCCACCCTCAGTGCCACTTCTCATTTGCATGCCAAGATCTCCAACTAAGGGGGATATATCACATGGCTTATTACCGAGGCTTCAACTAATGACACTGGAATATGACAGGAAATATATTAAGGCAAATATGGTAATTCTAGGCTTTGTAGGGGGAAAGCCTCTTAAGTAAGTCAGCGGATGCTGCTTCTGCTGCTGCTTATAAGTGTTAGAAAACACATTTCTGAATGTTACAATCTTAAAAAACCCATCTGCTTTGGGTGTTTTTTTTTAATACAAACCAACCTATAACTGAGTAAAATGAAGTGATTTCAGTTTCAGCGCCTCCAGCCCCAACATGTGGTAAATGACATTTTCGTCAATGTGTACTCCAGAGGAAAATGTAAGTTGGGTTTAATAGAAAAACATGCAAGTCTGTGATGCAATTGAGCTCAAAGTACTGTATCATGAGCACAGGCGTATTTAGCATAAGTTGTTCCAGTGGGAATTGAGCCCAGAACCTGTCATTTTTTACACGCCAAGCAGCTGAGCATCATAATTTTGTTGACACGGTTACCAGGCTGTTCATATGCTTTAAATTCACTCCACTTATAAGACAGCAGGTTTCTAGCTGATGAATAAAAAGCCCCTTACTGTAATAGACCTTCGGTCATTAATCATCTGTATGCTGACGGCTTCACTCGCTACAACAATGACCCCATTGACAGAAGGTACAAGTGGCAAGGAATGGCTTGATGAACGCGATCAAATCAAGGTAATAAATGTCTCTGATCTTAGCTCGTCTGGAGCTGGGCTGTGTAACACCGCCAACTGTAAAAAGCTGAATTATGGAATTTCTCGGGGGAACACATTCTCATCTCCCACAATGATCTTCAAAAAACAAAGAAAAAAGAAGAAAAAAAAGCTTGTACACACTCTGCCACATCATGTAACAGTCATGTAAACGTTAAACACTCTGTTGCACTTCTTTTTCTGATAACCGTAGATGTGGTTTAACTTGTCACATGTTGCCAACTGTTACATGTGATGAGAAAGTGGCACATTCACTTTGTGCTGTCAGCCAGGATTAGGTTGGTGTATGTGGAGACAAAACTGTCTCGGTAATTAATTTTTAGTGCAGCTCAGAGGCTCAGACATACATTACAGTATTGCAACCATCCTTACGCAGGCCTAATGGTTAGACTGTGACTTTTTTTTTTCTTTTGGGTGACTTTTAGATTTGTTTTCCCCCAACCTGGTGCCAGGGTGGAGCCAGTCATTTCAAATGGTTTGAGAACTATGAGAATTATGTAGCGGGGGGGGAGCTGATGGAATCTGCACCTAACTCATGTCTCGTTCTTTGGTGGAAATGGATGAATCTGGTTCTATGTCCAAGCACAAGAAAAAAAAGGGTAAAACAAAGGTACAGGATGCTGCAAGCAAGCTAAGAATTTATTTTCTACAGTTTCTAAATGTACTGGTTGTCTGGCATTTTGTTTCTACCCATGATTGCTCCACACATAGCTGCAAAGCAATGGCTGATGCCACAGAGTCTGTGTCCATATTATATTATATCAACAAAGTTGCATTCTTCAGTTTGGCTGAGCATTTTAAGCCATCATCAACTCAGCTTTTGGAAACCAGACGACATGAGCACAAACTATGAGGGACTGTCACAATTATGTTTGGTCACTGCTCACATGAACTGTGATGTCAGCACTACCCCATTACCATTTAAACTGGTGCACTGGACTCGTTGCAGTCTTCGGACATACTCCCCATGTCAGAGCTGGTACAGGAAACAAAGTAATCACAGAGGTCTTTTTACCGTTTTCTCCAGAAGATCTCATCTGTTCCATTGGTTCTTCTTCTCTGCCACTTCTTCCAGCTCATCCGAGGGGATGCTGAAGCATTTCCAACCCAGCTGAGAAATGATGTCTCTAACATGTCCTGGTTCTACCCAAGGCCCTCCTCCCGGTAGGACATGCCCAAAACATCTCACTTAGGAAGCATCCTGATCAGATGCCTGAACTACCTCAACAGGCTCCTTTTGGATGCATTAATATAATATTGAAATGGCAGTAAAGACTGACCTGCTTGTACATTCGTTTCTCCAACCTGGCCCAACAGACGAGTAAGGCGGGTTCCAAAAACCATGAGGTGCAAAAAGGCCCAAAGACACCTAAGCACAAGACGCATCAGCAGTTGTGCCGTCAAATTTCGCAACTGACATTCACGAGGGTGAGAATGGTAACCATTCTTTAGAAAATGAAGATAATGTTATAGTAAGACTTGATGAGTGACAACTTAAGCCATAAACTCTTCAGGAAACTGTTCACTGTTTCCCATAGACCAGAGGAGTCACCCACTGCTGACCACTAGAAACTATAGAGGTTTAACTCTAGAACTGCCAAGTCATTTTGGCCCCTTGGCATTTCAAAAATAATGTAACTCTGTTAAATTAAACCCCGTCATTTAATATTTCATGACTTTTACAAAAATTGAATTATTCATTATATAGTGAACTTTTGGGTGTGTGGGATAGAACCTCTGAGGACTTTATTTTGACCCCATAGAAATGACAGGCTGTGGCAGGCTGGGTTGCCTAGCATGTTTACATATATTTGTCAAAGGTAGGCTGTGTGGCAGTCAGAGTGAGGACCCAAATGGCAGACTCCAGAGGCAAAACGTGATGTTGGCGAGGGTTTTATTGCTAGGAATATTAACTCAAAATACAATCAAAGCTCTGACGGGGCAGAGCACGCGGATGAGAAGACAACAAGGTTAACAGGATACGAGGATACACACAGCTTGACATGGACATCTAATGACACGACAAAGAACTGAGGAAAACTGAGGGTTTAAATACACACGAGAGGATAATCACACAAGTGGAGGCAGCTGGGGACACAACAGGGACAAATCAGGAGCAACGAGGGAGAGGAAGCAAAACTGAACATAGTCCCTAGTCTTCTCTGTATTATCAAAGTAAAACAGGAAGTGACACACTGAGACACAGACTAAGACATGTGAACTTAACATGGAGACTAGAGACACACAGAGAGCAGGGCAGACTGGGGAGACAGACTGGTACAGGGAAGCATAACATAAGGGAACTCAAGGAAAATACTAACACAAACCAAAAACAGACTAAACAGGAGACCAGAACTAAGAACTAAGAATATTAAAGAAACAAACCAATCACTGAATGAAAAAGGTACAAAACTCAAAACGCTGGGTCAACGACCCAGGCATCAAGATAGT